>DWON01000883.1:0-28259 GCA_018251015.1 Phocides pigmalion okeechobee | reverse complement strand
GGTGGTGCCACCGCCACCCTCATAACCCGCTGTAAAGCAACATGTTCTTCATGTATTGTGTTTCAGTTGGGGAGATGTGGTTGCCGGATATACATAATTGGAGGCGACGATCTTAGTCCTCAAGAGTAGGAACGCATCCGCGTCCGTTCTTAAATAGAACTTCTTCTATTTGAGATTCTAGAGTTCTATTTGAGATTGGACGTGGTCATGGGCTACAGTGACCACTTAACTTCAGGTGACCTGCATGCCCGTTTCTTAAATTCTTCATTCATTAAAAAAAAACACATTAATAACCTTAAGCATTTTCCGCGTCATTATTGTCTTATTTAATCACCATACATCTTTACGAATTACCGTGAAATTCAATCTATGGAGCAACAAGATCATTTAAGCGCCTCCACACCACGCACCGGCGCAACATAAGTTGACGCGACACTACGACGGAAAACAAAGTAAACATATATGCTCTTCCACCCGTACGAAGCTAGGACAAGTCAGTAATATTGTACTTGTAGAGATCAGAATAAAATATTTGCAATATACTAGATATTATAATTGTCAAATCATATGCCTATATAATACATAATTTAAAAATCGTGAGTTACTTACGTCTTTGAGCGACACACTGGACTTAATTTTATTTTCAGGATATTTCTAAAATGAACTTAAAGCAAGTCATATTGTTACCACGTAATCACGAATAATATACTACTTCAGACCTGTATCCTCATGAGGCTAAGCCATCATATTGACGTATATCCTATTAATTTTACTTAATTGAGAACGGTCACTAATGGACACCTAGAACCCTCATGGGACTGTAATCAGTCATAGACTTCTGAAACCTAAAGTCTGAAATAAAAAGTCGGAACACTATTATTAGCATATTTGTATGTATACAAGTTGGTACAACGACAGTACGACCGCGGAGATTGGCCGTAGATGTCCATGTGTTTCAGAGATCATTTATCATCAAAGTCAAAGTCTAATGGCATTTAGTCAAAGTCGATTCTCATAGAACTCTTTTTGTACGTCAGAAAAAATCTCCTATCGCTTCAAAAAATGGCTGGCTACGGAAAAGTGAGAAGAGAAGAAGCGGCAAAAGAAACTACATTAAAGGGCCTGCATATTCGTTTGCCACCATAAGAAACACACACACATACTTTGCACAGCACTTCATCGCTATAAGGGAAAGAAAATGTGGCGATAGTGCCGCCTTAATCTGATAAATTGATTAAAATTAGTTCTAGAAGCATTATCAAAAATCTAAACATTTTCAAAAACTTACTTGTACCTTAACGCTACATTTGGGCAGTATTCATTGGATCGATAAGCTCACTAATTGGTTAATTTGCATATTTGGTAGCGCAGGGATGGGGCGAGGGTGGTGCTTTGAGCGCCATCCATCGCTGCACGGAACACACAGGGGATTAAACACATATACATTTTGATAACGCAACTACGAGTACATCAAGTAGTTGGTAGGGAGCAAATTGGGAAAATCCATGCTATGCAGATATGTTAAACTGGTTTTCAAAAATCCATGACGTATATTTAAGACCAGCGTTAACATGCGGCTTTGTTCGTTAAATATAAACTCAGACCTACATTACATTGTTTCTTAATATTTGAACAATACTGTTAACTTGACAATATTTGCTCAATTCCTATATCATAAACGTGATTGTTTTCTTTGTTAGTTGTTGGTTGTTTTGTGAACGTCATTAGTTTATTCTGACCGCGGACGGAAGGCTTTAAATAAATAAAACATGATGTTGGTGTAACAAGTTTATTCGATCACTGAATAAATTTCGACCACTTTACGTACAACTAGATAGAATATGTTCGATTGCATGACAATAATCTCGATACAATTCATAATAGCTACAACTGGGTATCTCAACTGATATATTATTTACGCAATAAATCTCATTATTGGATATAAATAATTTATCACTGACATAAATGACAATGAAAAAATATCCCAAAATATTAAATATGTTTCATTGTATTAATCAGCAATATGTGCAGTCATGTGTATTATATTTACGAAAACCGTTCAATATATTTGTGGAAAGTGCAATAATTATATATGTACCAGTTTTATTTGGCTGTTGTATAATCATTTCATATTTTCGAACACTTTTTCAACATCAAACACCAGTTCTTACATGTCAAAAGATCTACATATAACATTTATCTACGTAACGACATAGCTTATGAAACATATAATCAAAAGCAGGCTGCACTTACCTCACAATGAAGGTTTACAACGCAACTTTCGACACCTTAAAAGCTATGTTGCTACGTCGTACGGAGTTAAACTTCGAACTAGACTATCGACAGAATAACAATTGTCTACTACATAATACATGGTGATGGTACGTGTATATGATTTACACATTAAAGATACACAATATTTAACTACTTCAAGTTTCTATTCTAAAATGAATGAAGCGAATATTGTTAGGTAAAACATGTGATATTACGTATTATATATTGGTAATATGAGCTGCCTCCTACTATTTATTACCGTAAAAGCATTGTTATATGATTAAGCAAAGTCTACTATATATAGTATAGTGTTTTTTACATTGCAATATCCTTAGAGTGGCTATTTTCCAAATGTTTAATATGTTGAAATTGAATATTAGGTTATAACGATTGTCAAGTGGAGTAGCGATACGAATGGTTCACACATACATACATTGCTAACATGCCTTAGTTCATATATATAAGCGAATGTTTTTTAATTAGCGAATGTTGAAAATAAGTATATTTGTCTCAAACTCCATGTGAGAATAGCATCAAAGATTTTCTTATATCATTTAACACGTGTTATTATAGATTCAATGTTTGGAAATGTAACATATAGATATTGTAGGACTATAAACCACAAATATCAAACCGTGTCCTTACGTTAAAATTACGTACAATACGAATATATTTTAAACACTCGTTACAATTACCGAGAAAGCATTTGAATTCACACTAGACGATGGGTTTGAATGACGTCGCGTTGCAAACTACGACGCTTAAACGAGAATGAATCATTACAAGATTTATGAATGTAAAGAAACGTTCCCGAAAGTTTTACTAATCGGAACTATATAATTAAAACATTTTACTATGTAACGGGTACACAGGATCAATGCTTTTGTAGTTACCCGTATTTCGGACCAGTTTCATGGATCGTGGTCACGTCTAAACTGCGATCCATGCAACGGCTTCAAAACATCGTCAACCATAAAAGCGTTAATCGCGAGTACCCGTTACATGCTGAAATGTATAAATTACATGATAAATTACATTAAAACCATATTTAATTAAGCGTTATTTTAACGATAACCACTATTCGTTACGATTTAATCGAAATAAGGTTTAATAAAATAATTATATTTACAATACTAATCATCATATATTATATCGAATGAGGTATTTTGATATTTCAAAAACTTACATTAAACATATTAACTAATCAACTACTTTTATTAATTAAAATCCTAATGTTTAAAATTAATGATTCATTTAACGATACGCAAACTGCCAAGCGTGAACCCGTTCAAGTCTAGATACACGATATAATTAAAAAAAAATCATAAACATGAACGTTTCAATATGTACAAATTTCATATTCATTTCTGTTATTCAAACTTTTAAAGTTAAGAATCTGCTGAATTACTGATTCATAACCGACAGTATAAGTCTGCAGGCATGAGTACGGAGAGAAAAAGAGTAATTTATAAGCAGTATTCACAGACAACTTTGACTAATTTATACCTACTCTATAAACATATGCCACGAGAATTATAATTAACATACACACTACGGCTAAATGTAAAGTATACGATAAATTTAATTACATATTAAATGTTACATTTATATTAAAATGTTAAATGATTTTTATTTTGTGCAAAGAGTAGCAAACTAGCATGCAGGCCATCTGATGTTAAGTAGCCGCTGCAGCCTATGTACATTCACATACAACCTCAAACTAAAGTGAAGTGAGGTCACACGTGGATGCGTTGCTACTCCTGAGGACTAAGATGTCGCCTCGCTCCTAAACGTAACCGGCAACCGCACGTCTCCATCCAAAACAAAAGTAGCTTCATGACGGATTTTCAGTGCGGCGGTGGTACTTCCCCGGTCGAACTTTTCAGTTCTACCACCTCTCACATAAAATACAGCTTATTTTTTATTGCTTATTAAGAATAATGTTTAAGATATCGAATACCTACTCGTTATTGATATAATCTTTAACTTTGAAGCATACCTTAAATGTATTACAAAATACGACTTATTTTAAACTACATTGAAATGTTTTATAGGAATAGTGACAAATGACATTACATTTTACTAAACTATCACTCGTTCGTGTGGCTGTCAGCTGCTATATATACAGAACCTTTCATTTAACCTACGTATCCTATAGAATTAAGGAACGAATATTGATAAAATACGTATTTTTTGTAAACAATAATAAAATTAATATACTTGTTTATACTGTTTAATTGTTTGAAAGTTTACAATTTATACGAAAGGAAAAATGGTATAGTGCAAGTTTTCGATAGTTTGCAATATTGTTAAATCAGGCAAAAAAAACATCATCAGCTACTTCGCCATAGTAACATCATTTGACTGCTATTTTTGGAATCGTCAATAATCTTTTCCAAGGTAATTAAATGTAATAAAATCATACATAATACTCACTAAAATCTATAAAGCCTATATAGCGTATTAATGCCTATATTTATTTTGTGATTTTCAGTTTTAGAACAGTAATCATTAAATTATTTAAAAAGTATATATTACTTACCTTATTTACCTACGAAGCATTTATATCAGATAATTACTAAATTCTTCGCTTGAATTATCGTAATCTTAGCCTGAATTAACTATAATTTTACTCTTTACTTCCAACTCATTGCTTCAAATATACACGATAAGGTAACATCGTACTAATAATTAAATTAGACCACGCACTCCTAATATAAAATATAAATAATTAATATACAAAACCGGAATTAAAATTTACCAGTATTTAACAAAAATTTACTTTTGCCTAAACAATTGTAACATGATCATTTAATTATTAACACATTTGTAAGTTGTGCGATACAGCCGCCATATTTCAATAAACCGTACTTATTAAATATACTTATTAAAGCCGAAATAAGGATTTAAAAGGAATAATCAGTTTTAATAAATCGTAAGACTAATCATAACAGGGCTTTGCTTCCAGTGCGCTGGACCTAAATCATCAAGTCCATTTGAATATAACAGCGTTTTTTACGTTACGGGTCAGAAATATAATAATTCAGATCGCAGATTTTCCTTTCTAAAATCAATCAAAATTAATAATCGGAAGTTGAACAAGATAAGAATATAGTTAACATCCTTTCTGGTAAACTTAGGATTTTATAATTATAAACAAAAAACTTCATATCTTGTTAAAATATGACGTAGTTATTCATGGTAATATTATTATTAAAAGTTGGTTTTTATACTTTAATACACATATGTATTTTTGATTTACGAAACGCATTTTGCTGGTCGCTCCATAGTGATCATTAAAATAACCGACCTAGAGTAAAATAAACTTTGGAAACGCTGGAGTAGACAATCAAATGTAGTCCAGAAAAACTGGAATCTGGTAAATAATCAAGCACTACGCAAAGTCATTAAAAAGATTTTTCTCCGATAATATTAAACGGCTATATACTAATGTACTGAATGCAATATATAAACCTAATAGAATCTAAATACTAGAGGATTAGAAGATTGTGGATGAAAAAAATCGCGACTGCAAAACCCTTTTACCTACTAAATGTAACAGTTATCATTTTAAAGTACTTTTAAATATATAATTTTATTCTGTAATCGCCCTGTATCTCTTTATTTTGAAATTATTTTTGCTAGTATTTCGACAAAAATGAAAAAATCGAATATAGCGCCCAATATCCGCCATTTTGACTAATTCAACTTTTAAAACATACAAAAGTACACATATAGAGTAGTTTATGCCACTTTTTATAGAGTACCATTTTTAAGTGATAATAATTAGTTTCCAATCCAAAATACACATATAGAGTTCTTTATGTCCCTTCTTTATACGGTATCACCTTTAAAGTAGTAATAATTAGTGGACATTCAAAAGATTTCTGTAAGAATCAACTTTGAATTAGGAATTTTCTATAACTTGTGACAATCGGACCATCAAGACGATTTTTAAACTGTATAACTTATTAAAATTGGTTTGTCCCTTCAGTAATTATGAGGAAAAATAATAAATATATATACATATTAAACACTGAACCCGGTTAAGGGCTCTGCAGTCGTATGAGAACATCAGCCTAAAGATATTCGATAGATGGAGACAGTGAAGATGGGTGAAGGCAATGAAGTGACAGTAGAGATAGTTATAGACCTAACGGACGGGTACTGACCTAAGATTGAGACTTGCCTGCAAGCACATTTTTTATGTTACAAGAGCAGCAAACGAGAGTGCAGCCCACATCTACATACAATCTCAACAAATCTGCTCTGAGGTCGTACATAGATGCATTACCATTTCTGAAAACAAAAATGGCTACCACACTGTTATGAATTGTAAGTGTGCACACACTTCTCTAACCACCCTTTGCGTTATGGTGGACTATGAACGTGGAAGTGGTACCTCCCCGCTAGAACCGTTACATCACCTTTTGTAATATAACGTAAGCGTTAACTAAATACATAAATAATATGTTTGCAGTTACATTCCTAATAGAAAATAGAAACAAGAATACATCCTCACATCTAAGTTAATTAATTTCTACTAACATACAGACCAATCTATTATAAATGTATATATATGACGGCACGCTGATATGTGATTAATAAATTAATTTGTAAGTATATATGATTGTTATTTACTATTCTAGAACTTTATAAAAAAACTTCGCGTCTATGCTATAACAAAGATGAATATTTTTTCAAATGGATGTTAAATTATTTTGAGGCAGCGATGTGTAAAATAAATACTGATAAGTAGATTTGTAAATCACAGCGTGTCACCAAAAGTAATCATAATTTGTAAAATATGTTATATAGACCTAAAAATACCTTATTATTAATTCTATAACTTATTAAATAAAATCATTGATAATCTTATACATTGATTGAAATTGAAATAGCCATAAAAATATCGCACATTAAGAAATCAATTAATGATTTACACAGACAAAATAATGTTTATTTATATTCTGGGATTATCAAACTAAGACCTAACGGAATAAACGACTACTCCCTATAATTTATGAACATGCGTTACGGAATATATTGTCACTAATTAAAAAGTGTTACATAAAATTAAAACGAAATTTAAAGAAATATTAACACTCACAATAGTATGAACTACAATATTACATTAATTTTAATATAGTAAGTATCGATTATCGAAAATATTTATATAAAGTACATGTAATTGTATAATAATTACTTATAAATACCATAAATGACATGAATATAATTGCCAAAAATTGTATATTCTTACGTCTAGTGATATGTCTGCGATATAGGTTGTTTATTGCTGTATCTACAACTCGTTAGAAATATAATTAATAATTAATATTTGCATTTTGTATCAAGTAATTCTTACAATAATATAGGCATAGCATATAATTTTGAGCGCGTGTTTTTTAGTATTTCATCCAATAAAATAAAACAATTGTTTACAATAATGCAACTTAAATTCATACCTGTATTTAATATTTATTTTTAAATCAATGTAATGTAAAAGACAGTAAGTAAATATAATAAACAAAAACCAACGTATTTAAATGATATTAAACTCGGACGATACTGCCGAAACACGCGCTCCGTTATCGAACTAACAATAAGAATTACGGCTGCTCTGATACTCTACTAATTAATTGAATTTCGGGAGAATTTGTCGCGAAAATTGACCTAAACTTACTTACAACAGATATTCGAGAAATGGAACAAACAGTACCATTATATCTACACTAAACAGTCACACCTAATAAAAAAGACAAGCTTTATAATATTCAACAGATTAGATAAATAAAAGTTTCCGTATCTTCTGTTTGACGTTGTCAAAGTCAACTCTTACACACACATACAAAGTCTTATGTTTGAAAACAAGCGTACAAGAAACCTCATGTTGGATGGTCTCTGCAGCCCATCGACATCCACGTTCACACAAGACTAAAGTCGTGCCTAACGAAGAGCCTAGATGCGTTGCTACTCTCGAGGACTAAGATGGTTGCCTCGCTTGTAAGTGTAACCGGAAACCGCATCTAATCGAAACATGAGGGCTGATTTACGGTACATTTTGAGGGCTTATCGTAATAATTATCGTACTATACATTACGATTCAAGTATCGTATAAACCTAAACAAGGCTATAAGGGATATACCTAATCACCTCCTAAAAATATTTGGAGTATTAGTAAAAAAACCTAAAATCCTTCCTAGAACACGTTCGCTGTATCCTCAAATATAATATTTATATCAAGAATCAGGATGTGTGTCCGGTTTGTGCGAGAAAACGTAACTTGTGCTGTTCATCCTACGAATGCTATTGTACTTTGCAGGCTATTACTAGTTTTCTTATAACAATACCGCTCGTTGATCTCACGTCACATTACAAAACTATTAGCAAAATAAGCTCATAACTAGATATCATATTTTTATAAATCACCATTTTCTTTACACTTCAACGAGAATAATTAATTATCTAAATTAAAAAAGAAATTGAATTCCTATTTTCTTATACTTGTATGTGGATAAATAAATGAACTTTGTATTTATTATATTTCGTATAAATATCCTATGTGTATTTTCCGTAAAATATGAACATAATTTAATTCACAATCTCGTCACAACAATTTCAAAATATCACTCATGATTAAATCGTCGTCATGATCCTAGTTTTGTTAATAGGTCTGTAATGTAAATGCAACTTTACTGTGGACATTACTGCAAATAATATATGTATTTATACCTAAGCGCACTCGTCAACGAATATCCCACGATAGTAAACAACCAAATTATAATTAAATCATGTTACATATATTTAATAATCTTAAGGCAACAAAATATTGTTTGAACAAACAATTTAAATTTGGACGCTGCCAGTGACAAGAGGGCTGGTTCAAATCTTGCACAGAGAATTGAAATTGCTATGCAACGCGGGAATGCAGCTAGCGTTCTTGGAACCATGCCGCATGGGCACGGACTCCCTTTAGGTTGTTTAGATTAGGCTTTTATTATAATTAGTTTTAGGATTTTCATCATTTGGTTCCAAACCATCGTATGTATAAGTGGCCTCGTGGGGCTATATAAAATAAAGTAAATATTCGTAGTAATGCCGTAATAACAAATTATAATGTAATTGAATAAATTACATTATAATTCGTCGAAAATCGCAAAACTAAATATATAACTTATCTTATTCTTACGTTAATTTCTTTCTTTTAAACTTTTTTTAAGGCCTTCCATTTTGTCACACAAAAGCAATTCAGAATACGGATGGAGTAATTTCTCCGTAATTTTATCAAATTCGACATCCTATCTAAACTAAGACTGATTATTCAACAAAGGTTTCAGCCAAAAAAGTTTAAAAGGTTATTTAAAAGCAAGCGTTGAACGTTTGACCCCAACTATCGTGGAACACCCGTCGATAATATTATCAAATTTATTCACTTTAATCACTTTTTACTATACACTCTTTCAATTGACATGTCGGGCTCGTCATATTTTCTTGTACAATTAACTTTAGATATTTAATTTTGCCTCTTTCTAGTCTTTTCTGCAAAATAATATTTACTTGTTGTTGTCGATTCGGTGGGCGAGCCTATGATGAATATTTAAAGATATATAAAAATTCCTACAAATACCAAAAATTGACAAAATAGACAAGTACAAATTGACTCCTTTGATTCCTATCAATTATTTTCGCTTATATTAATATTTTTCTTCAACATCTCGCGAGTCGAGTATCAATATCTTTATTTTAAGAAATAATCTTTAATTATCTCATCGCTTATTAACATTTGAAAGAGCCTTTTTGGTTTCATAAATATGACATCGTGACTTCATAATCCTTTTTAAAATTTTACCTTAGCTCTACGCAAGCTGAATCATTATTAAAAGTTTTCCCACCCATCATTTCCAAGTATAATGTATTTATATCGAACGCCATATATCTTATCCAAGTACTCTTATTTAATTCGATGTTAGTTTCCGAACTCTACATAAAGCTGTCAGAGTTCTGCCCCTGAGAGACTCCTCTACCAACTGCCAGGGTACTTAATCTTCGTCAGTCTCTAGGGCCTCGTAAGCTTCGAAGACATAAATAAGTCTATTACTTCGTTCCCAGTAGAGTTACCAATAACTTTTAGTGCTGGAAGTTCTACAGCTTTATATATTTCATAATTTAACTTTTACTTTGCAACATGTAACTTTGTTACTTTGTACATTACGAAACAATGGATTCTTGAACGTTACATTTTCGAATTTCGTTATCAATTTTATTTACTTTTATCGTACATTAAGGCTTTCAAAATTAATTACTGAAAACAAATTAAACGATGTCTGCTTTTCATGATGTTTATATAAATCCGTGTAAATTTTATAGGTTAAAGTATTATAATTATTTTTAAGTAATAGTTTATTATTTAATAAAATGGATATTTAATTTATACGCTGAAGTATTCTACAGAGGTACTTATTATTGATATGTATTTGTTTCTGAGTGCCCACCGAATGACGTCAATGTGTATATGATGGCACGTAACTAAAATACTATAAGACGTTCTACTAATGGCTATACATCTACCAACTACATACAACTGTACACTTACAGAAAATATACGTACATATTTCATATATTATTCTTAGTCTACGTGAATCAAAAGATTCTGATATGTTTCGTTACCTTGGTTGCAACTTTATCACAAGTTGATCCTAACTTACGACGCTAATTGATATTAATTGATACGTTTACGTTAATAGAGAAGCAAATCTTATCCTACTATTGCTGAAAGCGTAGGAAGAAAAACTTATACGAAACCTTAGATTAATGTCTAAAAATATAATATTAAAACTGTTTCACAAAACATTGTTTATAGTAGAAAGGCGTCGTAATCTGAAATGATTTTTTAATTCATCGAACGACTATATTATATACCAGTATAATCTCAATAGATTTACTTAATATATTTCCATAAATCACTTTACATTATATACGATTATGTAATATTTTAACAGAATATCATACTCGATTTTAATTTTAAATGTTTGAAAAATGCCTAATTATTTGAATAGATATCTTAGGCCTTACATAATGTGCGAGCTGAGATTCTTAATGTAAAATTTAAAATTTGTGCTTGATGAAGTATTTTATCTTAAAATTATTTAGTTACATATTATTTTTTCCCATTACATGCTTCCACTGTAAGCGAGAAAATTTGTGTAGTCATACTTGGAATATTTAACTTCGGTAAGATATATTTTTGGTCATAAATTGTAAATGGAAAGATGAAGTGAAATATAAAACTAGTTAAAAGCATGATTTCTGTTTTCATTTACACTCGAACATCAATATGAAAAACAGTTGGACTGCTTCCGTGACGTCCTTCTAAATATAATTGAAAAACCACCAGAGGATGACGCACGTTGCAGCGAGCACCCCTGAGTCAAATCTACCAACATTATTCTCGTACATTGTACAAAACTCTGTAATTTCAAACCATATTGGTCGAGAAACTAACGTACCTTGGTAATCGTTTCGACGTCAGTATTTTTCTTCTCCTTTATTGAGTTTACGTTCGTTCTGTTTATTCCGATAGCCATGTGACAGCCGAAGCTCGACTCCGCAACAAATGTAACGTGACTCATCCCTTACCAGTAGCTCCTTTACCCATTATGGGTATCCTTTACTTTAGCATGATATCATGGAAGCAGTATCAGTAATCTACGATATATTAACAGTAAGCACAACTAGGTAATAGACATCTAGTCAGACACTAAACAACTCGCCGCCGATGAGATGCGGCTCAGTGATCGAAGTATATCAACTATGAGACATTTATAATTACACAACAAGTAAATTCAAAAATGTAGACAACAACACTGAATAGCTCTAGAAGCCCTGTCGGAAAGGGTTGCGGACTGGGTTGGGTGCCGGCTGCGGTGGCGCCGGGGCTGGGGCCGCACCTCCCGCCCGGAATGGGTTGCTGGCCGTCGGCTGAGGCTGAGCTGGAAGCTGTCTTGGTTGACTATATCCTTCCTGCTGGAACCCTTGCTGCTCGTACCCTTGTTGTTCGTATCCTTGTTGCTCGTATCCTTGTCCATAGCTTTGATACCCTTCCTGATACTCATATCCTCCTCCTCCATCAACATTCGATTCTTGAACGGAAGTTCCTTGAGGAGCATTGGAGTATTCCAAATGATTCTTAAAATCACCATTGACGGGTCTCTGGTCCTGCATGCTGTAGGTCTGGTATTCCTTGTCTGGAGGATCAGCCATAAGAATATTGGCCTCGTTCTCAAATGGCTTAAAGTCGTAAATGTGCCTCAGGTACATTAGTACAGGCGCATAAAGAAGGTTGCTGAATGCAATAAGGAGATTTAGAGCAGTAAACCCGATCATCTCGACAATTTCACCAGCTATGATTGGCCCAACAGCGTAAGCGAAAGAGTAGGATATGTCAGCGATCGCATAAATGCTTCCATATACCGACACATACCGAACGTCGACCAAGTATCCCAATGTTGGCAATAGCGCTGTGTCAATCAACGCAATACCGAAACAGATACCGCAGATGGGAATCATCAACATTTTGTAGGAATTTGCAAATGGTATAATAAAGCAACACAAGCCTTCCAGGGCCAAGCCGCCTGCAGCCATAAGCCATTGATGCTGTGGATACTTTTTGGCCATCTTTACTGTTATCACTACCCCCAAAACGTGAGGGAAAAAGGCTGGTAGCCATATCATGCCAATTTTCCAATTATCTTTCGTGAGGTTATCTTCCATCCAAAGAGAGATTGTGGGCTCGAGGAAAGCCAATGCGACGTTTGCCATCATCAGAGCTCCAGCACATACTGCTATGTAGGGATCCATAAGCAGCTTCCAAATAGGAGTACCAGCAGGTTTTGGTTGTGATGCTTCTTTCATTTGCGTTTTGAGTGGTTTCATTACAAGCAATAACATAAACCCGTCCATGAGTGATATTAATGCGAGAATCAGAAACGGAACCTCTTTCCCAGCAAACTGATACAGGGCGCCACCAAAGGGTGGAGCGACAAGACAGCCGAAGCTTATAAATGCCAAAGCAATTCCCAGGGCCTTTGAACGTTCATTTTCTTCAGTAAATCTGTCTGCAATCATCGCCAAACCAGAAGTATCAGCAAAAGCCGACCCAACACCCTGGAGACTTCTTGCAAAGAACAGCATGCCATAGCTTCGTCCGCAGGCAAATATCGACGTGGAAAGAAACATGATAATCAGTCCAATCATCATGGGGATATCATATCCTATTCGATCGATCAAGGCACCTGAGAAAGGGTTTATCATGAGCTGTACTATTGCTTTAGATGCAAAGAGGACCCCAGTTGCAGAATCCTGTCCCTCGTGCGAGGCGGGAATAATTTGCGTTGGTATTATTGTTCTGTTTCCTTCTTTTATAGGTGCCAAGGTGACTACGTGGTCGTAGCCAGCTTCGCCCCACGCGCCTATGTACCTTAAATAATCTGGTATAATAGGTACAATGACCATGTATAACATGTTGTCTAGTAGCAATGCTATGGATACTATAACTAAAATGATCTTCCTCTGCGAGGTAGGCTCTTGTATCTTCTCCCATAACACCTCTCTGACTTCCCTCACCTCCAGGTTCACAACAGGAATGACAGAGCCGTCGATTTTCTGCCATATCGTCTGTGGTCCCTCCGCCATCTTTTATAATTTCAGGAAGTCGTTTTAATCGATTATCTGTTACAGAAGACAATAAACATGTTCGTGAGGCTTTTACTCCTCGTCTTCCTTCTTCTAACAGCGATTAGTGATTGCGTCTCGCTCACTCATCATTTTCTACTCCACGTCCCACACCACAACTCTCGAATGGGACTTCGGAACCTGACAACAAACAGAAATGATCATTTAATTATCATTTCCTTATAAATATAGGAGAATGCCCACAATACCGAGCAGGGGTTGTTTCAAAAGGAATTTGAGTCGATCTTTGTTTCTGTAAGTTGGCATGGTTCCTCTATCCCGCGAGATTTCAACAAACACAACAAGATCTTCCATTTCCAAAGACGATTCAGAGTCCTTTTGAACACAGCACTGGATAAATGAAATAAAATGAACATGAAAGAAAAATCTGTACATATAGGTACGGTAACAACTTTTTTATATGATTTTGGATGTGTTAACCATTAAAACTAGTTACTAAATTTAAAATTGTTTCAGAAATTTTAGGATTATATTTTGTAATATCTAATATCTGATTATTGTAGTAACTAACTGTAAATCAGTACGCACAAATTCTAACGTAAATTAAAAATATGAGTTCAGAGTGTTAGAATTTTGCAGTTTCTAATATAAGCGTGAATTTTCCCCAAACAAGTCAGTAATTGTAACGACTTGTTTCACCCAAATTCAATTTACGAAGGAGCCGTTACGATCCACAAAGGGCGTCGTCGGCCAAGATTGACGCTTTCAATCCAAATGAAAATGGTGTTTCATTCAATCCCTAACACGATATTTCATTGTCAGCGCTTGTAATGACTTTGTTACACTTGTTTTTTGAAGATTTTCCTTTTTTTAAAGTGTTTGCTTTATACTAATGATCCCATGCTACGATTTCACTTGTTTTGATAATCATAGACAAACGAAATAGATGCCCAGACGCGTAGTTATAAAAAAAAAGCAGTTACGCTCATAGCCCCATAGTATGATTCCGTGAGCCACGAACACACACGTAGACAAGTAGAAAAGTACAACAAAAAATTACATGTAGAATTTAAATTTTGTTGTTTCAACTTTGTTTTCTTATAACTTGCAGCATACAAAAATAATCACCTCTGCATAAGCTGTTAAGCATCAGGTACTATCTGTACATTTGCTCATTATGATTTTAGGTAGGTATGTAATGAGGATGTGATACAAGGGAGCCACCCTTTGACCATAATGACCTTGGCTCTTTCCACTTTTTTCTTCGTATTTAGAGGAAAACGCGTTCTCCAAATCCTCCAACATAATCAATCTTATGAAGCCTTGCAAATCCACTCTTCGATCTGATAGCTTGGCTTCTCGTTAAGGGGAGTAATCTCCTATGAAAACGGCAACGAGGCAATACAATACTTGCTCATCAACTTACTATTACCTACTGGTTTAAAAGAGACTGTAATTAAAAGTATGCTAAGAAGTGTATAATTATCTCATTAAGTCATATCTGAAGTGACAGTGGAGGTTAAATTAGGTTTTATGCTATTATTTTTATATATACTGTTACTGCATAGATGCTATAGAACCTATCGACCGGAGAGGTACCACCGCATTTCTAGCGTAAAACTATTCTTGCATTTCGTTGAAAAGGTGTGCTTCCTAGTTCACTTAAAAGATATATGTTAAGCGACAATCTTAGTCTTCACTAGTAGCAACGCGTCTGTAATCGACTTCTATAAAAACAAGTATGTTTTTATACTTCAAAAAAGGTTTTTATAAAACTCAGCGTGTCTTGTCTTCGATTATGTTAACAAGTGCCCTCATTAGGGCGGAAAATCTTCTGCAAAGATCGCGGACCTCTTCTGAATACCAATGAGCGAAAAGAGCCCAATTGAGTTCTTTTAGACAGCATTAGTGATGTCAGTGATCCATAGTATTTATTTTTTTTGGGTCTTTTATTAGGTATTCGTACTTGAACATGGAGAAATAGGCATCCAGCGTAAACACATGCAAAGCTATATGTACATACGCATGCAGCGTTTTTCGTATTCATAACGTATTCATGGTATTCATTCGAGTGGTATTGAGCCCTCAATATAATCTATTTTGTTCAGAATAGGTTCATAGTTCAGCTCACATTTCACTAATTTTAAATATTTGTTTTTTTTTTTTCACATTTCGCACAATGATCATACCAATTTGAGTTCTATTAGTGTTCCATCCATAACGTTAGCATATACACGGTAACTGTCTTAGAAACCAATTGATCTTTTATATGATAACAATTTCGACACAAATATTTTTTAGTCAAGCGAAACTTCTTATAAAATAAGCGAAATTTAAAAACATTGCTTATTTAAATCCATTCAGTCAAATCTGACGAAAAATTTTATGTCCGAAAATTGTTGGTGCCACTGCAGTCTAATTTTAAAATTTATCACCTTTTTATAATCTACAGGAAGTCCGTGCCTATGCATCATGACACTCGAATGATGATCGCAATTCTCTGCGCGGATATGAACCAGCTCTCTTGTCGCCACCTGTGTCAATCAAACGCGGAACGAATTGTTTGAAAGTATAACACAATGTACTTTTGTACCAAAAAAATCTTTTAATTTTTCATTAAAATGATATTATAGAATTATAAACTTTGAAATGAAAATTTAGATTCAACGAAACCAATGTAGTGGAGGCTTGTTAGCAGGCCCGGTGGGGTGGAAAATGTTCTGTAAAAATCGCGAGCGCACCCTGAATGTCAATGAAGCGAGAAACGAAGGGTTTATAAGAACGCACCTCACTGGCGACAGGGAGGGTGCAGCGCACTAAGGGTTCTTGTTTCTTCAAGCATTGCTTGTTAAACTGATGTTCGTTATTGAAAAAATCGTCGTTATTGTTTTCGTTTAATCTTCTTTGGATTGGGTCTACTTTGGAAAAATAACGAGCGGGCCTTTAACGTAAAGCATAATATCTCAATGTAAACAAGCACCAGTTAGTTAATAGTATCAGGCGCTACTTTGCGGACGTCCATGTTATTAAGTTGTTGTTAAAACTAACAACAACTTAATAACAAGTACCAGTATCTATCCATGGACGGTAGTGGCCTTTTCACAAAGGTAGATTAAATTTTCCATATCTTTTTTTATTTAAAAAAAATAGAAACCTTCAAACATAATTGAAGTTCTATATGATGCCGTATGTAGATACGCTATCGTGCCAATCCACTAACTTTCAAAAACGACATTTGAGATCTCATATGTCGTTTTTAAACATTAGTGTTTTGGATTGGCTCGTTAGTGCGCAGCTTAAGTGTAGCTGGCAACCACATCTCTTCAACCAAAACAAAAGAGTTGCTTCATATCAGATTATAAGGTAGACGGTAGTACCTCTCTCGTTCAATTGTAGTTCTACTACTTTCCAAACCTTCGTTCGTTCCTTCCATTAAGTACGAATACCTTTATAAATATAACAGATACTATTCAGCGCTCGCCCTAACAAAGAGGTTGTGTATTAAATCAGGGCTCCAGTAAATTGCTTCTCATTGTTCCTCAGTAATTTCCGTAAAAGAATAAAATCACATTAACGTGAATAAAGCAAAACCTTGAACCTTATAAGCTACACTCAAAATCTTTTTGGAGAACGCCAAACTAGCGCTACAGAGCGGAAATGTGGCGTGACGACAGCACTTCCCTCAGTGACCCATTTCGGCTTAGTACACACAGTGTTCTGTTTGAGTTTTCACTTCAGAAATAATAATTCCAATAATATACCATACCAGGTCAAATATTTTAACTCTTTCTTGCTAAAACTGAAAACGAGATAATTTAATACCGTTATGAAATATGTTTGCTTTTTACACTGACGTATTCCGATTAAAAAATAAGGTATTACTGAAGGGTTGAATCTACATTGAAAATTAATAATAGCATTAAAAACCTACAACGAAACTAATTTAGGCTGAATGACGCATTGATTTTTGCATTACGGCCTGTACAGTTAACGCTAGCACCTGCGTCAACAATAACACAAAACCTTCACAAGAAACCATTTTGGTGATAAATGGTGACATTCGTTGTGACCAGAAACATATACACAGTTTATACTAAACAGTGTTAGGTAAAGATTACCATTACATAATGATCACTGCATATTATGAAAAAGTCTCCTAGCCGAGTGGGAGGCTTATTAAAGTAAAACGTTAGATGTCATGTTACGACAAAATGCCTACATTTTAGGCATGTAGACTCTGCTTGCGAATCTAGATAATATTGAAAGATTTTTAAAAAATCCCGAAATAATCAATCGTTTTGCTTATTCTAATGTTTTCTTAAGTGAAGCTAGATACCTAATAATTGACATAGTTAAGAAAAAAGAAACAAAAATGTGAATAAAACAATAATTCCTTTAACAGCAACAGATTCAGTTGAGTGAGTGAGTCAGTTGTTAAGGACACCGGTAACCAAACACTCTATCTCACCAAACATCCTCGAACGCTTAAATGAACATTTGTCGAGTGCTTGCCCTTCTAATTACGAAACTTGCGAATCCCGGATAACATTACAAAGGGATGACGGTTGAACCCAACATTTATACTTCTACGTTGTATATACGAGTATAAGTGACTAACTTCTAGTGCTAATCAACCTTAAAGAAGTATCCATATAGCACGAATCGCATAGACCGACCGTGTCTGTTAATCATGAAGGATAGACAAAGATAAGCAAGGTCGGGCGTGGTCGGAATTTGGATGGGTAACCATTCGTTGAAAATTTTATGCGCGCCTCCGTATTTCTACAGATAGTTACATTAGATTACTAATGAGACCTCGAAAACGTGCTACAGGACGTTTTGACACAAATCATATCTCCAACTATTACGCATTGGAACAGCGTGTTGGAGTATGCTCCTGGCCTTACCCAGCTCTGAAGAGAGACCCGAGTCAACAATAAAACAGATTGCAGCCAAGATATATAAAATCAGCTTAATCTAGTTTTGATATTTCTCATATGACACTCTGTAGCGTAAATTATTACAATTATACCAGCTTATAAGTTATATAAAGACCCAAATAGTCAAAATTCATGATGCATTTAATGCGCAATCTTGCCGGCCATTTATTTGCAACAAATAAGAACTCTTTTTCATGAAGTTGTTATCGATTATATGAAATAATATTTTAAACAAAAGAAAATTTACATTTATTCTACATGAAAACGTTTTGATAAAATATTATCTGTTTGGCGTCGTAAAAAATTACACGACGCGAATGAAATTTGTAATTACGCTCGCCCTCGGGACCCCTAACGGGATTATATTGAAGGTAAACAGTCGTATTAAAACGAAATGAAATTGCAATTTCTATGGGAGTGCTGCCCCCTGCTGGGCACACCTGCTCGACAAAGTGGTACTCGAAATGTATTGAAGAAGAAGACGACAAGAAATTGGTACGACAATAACATTAAATAACACCTACGTATTTAAATGTTACTATTTTTGCACCCATAAATAGAAAAGGTGGGAGAACAATAGTTCGACCGAGGAGGTACCACCGCCACCCTCATAATCCGCCGTAAAGCATTTCTTATGTTTCGGTTGGAGAGGTGCGGTTGCTGGTTACGCTTTGAAGCGAGGCGACCATCTTAGTCCGCGGGAATAGAAACGCATCCACTTTCGAGCTCAGATAGGATTTCAGTCGTGTTTGTGGTTGCACGTGGATGTCTATGGGCTACGACTATTTAACATCGGGTGGTTTGCGTGTTCGTTTGCTACTCTTCTAACATAAAAAAGAAAACTCAATAACGCCATTTTTTTGAAAACGGGTAAAACGAAACACGTGTCTTTCATACACTCATACTAAAACTTTCTTAGTTCTAAATACCATATAAATTCACAACATGTACACGAGAAATAAATCCAAATACACCTGTGTTCTTTATAACATGAGAAAAAGGGAGCTGTGGACCGTATTTAAGTTTTGTTCTGGTTGGTCTGAATGGAGCCAACTATGTTTTTACCTTCGCGCGTTTAATTTTCGTATGATAATTTTATGACATTTTTGATTATACAAAAACGGACAATAAAATAATGAAAAGTATTTTTAAATATTTTTCTATATAAAGTACATATTGAGCATTAAATTAATGTTGGAGATACAAAAAATATGTACCCAACCTTGTTATAAAAATACAGGTCAATTCACAGTTAACCCAAGCGACATCGTGAAACTACGCATAGGCGCTCATTAGAATAAAAATAACAAAAGAAAAAGAACTGCTACATTTAATTACTTCACTACCTTTAGGTTTTATATATAATACAATTCTGGCATAAAATATTAACAGAAAAATATAATATGTTTGTAAAAGAAGTACCAGTTAAAATAACTGGAGATAAAATAAACCGCGCCGTTTTTAAAACATATTCGTTTAATAGCTAGCCGTTACGTGGGCTTCAATATTTCGGGTTTGACCCGTTTTTCTGACATAAAATTCTCATATACTCACACCTGAACTTTTGAATTGACGTACTTTGTTTACTTATACACCGATTGAAATGAAATAATAATCTATATAAACTTTACTACAATTACAATTAGTGAAAAAACTAAACCGATTTAAAGATTAACCAGCATAAACGCCTAGACAAACTGACAAAAATTTCATTACTATGGTTTTAGGTTCTATGACTTCGATAAAGGCCCAGATATAATATTTTTTCATACATCTTCCATGTACAGACAGCGGTTAGTTACTATTTTATTACTTTTAAGATTTAAAGAGAAATGCCAATCGAGTCGAATATTCGATCAACGCTAACTGGTTTTAGATTATGCCGAAAAAATAAAATACAAAAGAATTTATTCTTTGGTAGCAAAGATAAACAAAGTGGAAATCAGATTTCACGGTTCCAAGTTGTCGTGTAGGTGTGCGGCGGCATCTTCAAACGCCAGGTGAGGGTGAGGTGTTCGGAGGGCTCACGTCGTCCCGAGGGAGGGTAGTTGATCTCGACTGTGCCGTTTAGAGAAAATCAACCTTATCTTTACAGCGATAAAGCTTAAAATTAAAATTGAATTGAAACTAAAAGTTATCATAATCTTCAGCCTTATTCTTATAGCAGTAAAGTTTAAAATAGTAGCTCCAAGGGGGGCGATACATTAACTTTGTTCTGAATTTTTTATACGTGGCGGAGGTCTACGTCGAAAGGTTTAATACGTAGTTATTCTGATATTTTTAAGCACGATTATGGGCAGTAAGTCTAGCATTTTTATTAATAATTATATACAATGTTCACTTCTAATCTATTAATAATTTCGAAGCTATATTTTTACTTTCATATTTCTTTCATTAATGGACGAAAGTGGAATAAAACCTTAATTAACACGGGTTGTGTACCCGGTAGTTTGTTTACCTAGAGCTGGCCAACACATCCATCGCAATGCAACAATAGCTTCACGCTAGAAATGGGTTATTTGGACTGGGTATGGTTAAACTATTGGTACCTCACCTCCTCGCAAACTTCGACACAAGTTGCTCGCAAATACAATTTCCTCTATGAGTACATTTTCAACCTTCGTCATGTACATCGGTCTTCCTCCGTCATCAGCCGTCATAAGGAAAACTTGAAACTTGCAAACACGAGGGAGCGACAGATCACGTCGAAGTCTCCGCGGGAGGCCGTACGCCGCCGCAGCCTGCGACTGACGGCGGCACGCCAGGCCATTGTAAGCTTTGGACTTAATGTACCGGGACACAGTAATTACATTTAGCTTTGGTATCGTATTTTGGCCTGTGATTGAACACAGTAAAACTGCTTCCATCTTTCCATGGACTTCCCATGTACTAATCGATTGTTGTAAGGTTTTAGTTGAATCTAAGGTTTACAAGGATTGAAGTTAGATAAATAATATGCAATAAGTATAATCAGATAAAAATTAATGACCCAATTTCGATATGAATAAGTTTATATGTAATGTTATCGTGAATATCCTTACATCCTTGATTTTTACATCCGCCAAAATAAAGTATATATTTTTTTATCCCACTATAACGAGCACAAAATTCTTCCACTAGACTTTCTTTATGGATCCAATTATATCAAGACGAATCAAACGACGTTTCTCGCCGCCTCTTCTCCAAAAAGAAACACCTTACGAGTCGGCGGCAGTTTACGGACGTTCAAAAAGATATCTGAAAAGAATCTACTTTGTAGAAAAATAGTTTATTAATTGACTGTATTAATTGATTTATATCGAAATCAATTCATCTGCATAGTAATTACTACCTATACACAATACGTACATATGTACCTATTAGTCAAACATATATTGCATTCAGGATTCGAGCTCGAAGTAGATGACATAAGATGTACAGAAGATAATAATCTTGTACCTATAAATTTGTCTTATTTTTTACATGCACTTGTTTCTAGCTTGAAAATAGCTTTGACTTTACACCCTCGTCGTGCCCTCCCTCTCGACAGTCGCTGGCGGCGATAGGGCACGGCGGAGAGCCGCTTGACCTTTGTCTGTGCTCCGCCAGAGGGCGCTTTGTCGAGAGTGCTTCAGCTGCTCCGATCCATGTAGGTTGTTTCAAATTTCAATGCAGCTATCTAGTGTTTTGTTAAGGGGATTCTCAAAATGTTTTCTGAGCTGATACTTGTGTGAATTAAATGTAAACTACTTTATTGGGGATCGATAAAGTATTATTTTACTTTAATTGGAAATAAAATCTACCGGGGGTTAGTTACAGTTAATTAAAGTTTGACTTCCGCAATTTAATATAAATACTAAATCGTACAAAAATTAGAATAGAACACATCAAACACACAACAGACACGCTTGTATTATTGCTGAATGAAAAAGATTAAATTTTATCATCAATTTTAACTCTTCCTTATAAAGTATGCGTACATTTATTTCTTATACTCTAGATAATAATGTTCTTTTTTCTTTCCTAGGCGATAAAAAAGCTGGAATACTTATATACGCTAGAGGCAAAAACGTCAAAAGAAACAAAACGAAATTGGTTTTGTGTACTTTCCATTTGAAGGGGAGAATGGGCAAAACTGGATTATATCGCCGGCATCCCTCGGGGCCGGGGGAGGCTGGGACAAAGGCACCGCGGGCAAAGTTGGCCAAGTCAACAGTAATCCCATCTGAATGTTTGCGCCGTTGTCTTGACAAGTACGCTTATCCGCACTTACTGGGAAAAACACAAAATGGTGGTTTCATGTTATCTCGCAAAGCCTGTAACGATATCTGTCTATTGTTCAGACTGAGCCACAGTCACAAAATAATTATTTAAATTTAAGAAACTTTTAATGTTAGGACGTAGTTTTGTTTTCAATTCAGGTCGTTTCGATTGCTTTTTGTTTTTGTATTTATCTCGTATATAAGTACAGCAAATATTTCATTCGGTAGCGAAAAATAAGAAGCAAGCTTTATGTATCTCATGTACACGTGCATTAAGAAGTTAAAAAATTACGCTGATTGCTATTATGCTTGCATATTAAATAATTAAATTAAAATAATTTTACCCAAGACCTTTTATAAATTATACTTCTTTAGATAGTATCAGACTTTACTTCGCGGAAATCACGCTATAAAGTTATTATAAAAACTCTTGCAACAATTCACTGCCACTATCAGTCTTAGCAAATTATTGTAAACTAGTTTTATCAAAAACTTAATAGTGATAGTTCTTTTTAACAATTCATGTAAATAAATCCCTAATGTTCTAAACCCAAGCCTAGTGTTAAACAAGAATTAAACGTAGAGGAACATTGGTGTAGCAAACTACAACTGTTGTAAGGAGACTCCCTTTTACCGTTTGCTCGATTGTCTAAATACGCCGCTGACCCCGTTCCACCCACAAAGGCGTTGTGCCACACAATTATTTTCCACAAGGAACATAATATAATGTTGTATATTTCCAGATTGATTTCATATAAAGTTGTTTCATTACACGGATGCTGTCGCTCATATTAACCATGTGTGTAATTATAGCTTCAAATGTGTAACTTAAACTTAATTAAAAAGGGAAGGCATGTTTCAGATGTGTACTATCGATCCGGGCTGGCTCCGCTCGGGTTTATATTTTCTTACGTTATTTTTCTTTCATAAATGCGCATATTTCATAAATACATCACAAACAGACAGACGCGACGGGGATCTCTGTTTTATAATATTTATAGATAAGAAGAGAAAACGAGCAACTATGTTATGTGATCGCTGCAGTCAAGGTGGTACCTCCCCGGTCAAACTATAGTTTTACTTGACAAATTTAAGAAGCATAATCTTATTTTTACACGAGTATTTGTATGTTATTATCATTATTTATTACATTAAAACTCCAACGTTTTAAATGGGGAATCCATGGTTTGAATCCCTGATACCTCAGATTGTTCAGAGGTTATATCTTGTTATTTTGTACATGTCTTTCTACTAAAACTTTTTTTAGTCCGTGGGTTCAGAGTGCCAAAATTTTTTTCAAACCATTAGTCATTAGAGAAAAGAGGGCTGGATCTTATCACACGCAGAGACTTCGATAAAAACACTAAAAGATAAAATATCCGTATTCAGTAAAAAAGAATATACAGGTAACGTTCTTGGTTCCATGCCACGGACTCCCTTTAGGTTTCTTATGTTATAAGATGTTCATTTTTTTAACGATATTAAATATATTTACTTGTTAAAATATAAAAAAGAGTATGCATAATTCAAACCGCAGACTGAAATTAAAATCTAAGCTAGCTGCCAGCCGACCATAGACTAGAGGGCATTTGTACAGCAGCCAGGACTCATTTTTCTCGTCGCCAAGACAATCTTATTCACGCCACTAATTAGAATGTACCGTACGATCATTAAATTTGCTCGGGAGGAGTAACAGGACAGAAACAGGGTTGTCATGCCTCTAATGTCTATATTTTCGTATCAGATAATTGTAATAGTAGCAAAAAAAAATTAATTTGAATTTTCGTGCTGAAAATTCTCTACGCGAGACATAAAATAGTGTTGCTGTCACCACGGGCGTAAATCAAAGTGGAGCAATTAATGATTAATTTAGAAAAAAATATTTACTTAAACAAGCATGTTGATCTTAATCTCAAAATTATAAAATAAAATATTCAAAAATGTTACTTCATCTTATATTTATTTTTAAATTATTTAACTGACAACCCTGTAAGGACGACCACATACCTTAATTGCGTAAAACAGAACACGAGGGCGCTAGGGGTGAACGAAGCCGTTTCTCTCGGGAGAAAAATATTGTTAAGCCATTTTATGTTTTATGTCCTAGCATTAAGGGCGAAATGTTATTGCTGAAGTGTAATGTATTTTGAGAACAAATGTGTAGTTTGGCGCAAATAACGGCGGGTATAGTTGTAACGTAATATGTCCGTGCTATAAAGTTATGTTTACGATATCCATAAAACACATAGCTTCTTGAAAAACAAGATAACGTGTAAGCTGAGTTTCCTCTGCTCTTCCACACATTTTGCTGGGTACATTATTCATTCAGCAAGGTGACCATCTTCGTCCTCAGAAATAGCAACATATCTATCATCTACGTACATTTCGATAGATCTTCAATTCTGTTTGAGGCTGGATGTGTATCCATGAAACATAATGACTCAAGATCAAGTAGCCTGTATATTCGTTTGCCACTTTACTAATACAAAAAAATCTTTGTGCGCTAAATTCACTAAAGCAAAAGGTTTTTCTACTCTAAGTATGGATAAGGAAATGATAATTTTCTCGCACAAGAACATTATCGTGACGAAAAGCCGAATTGTTGAACAACACTGCTCAATTCCATTTTCGGTAATGGAAAAAGTGCCCCGAAGCACGGCTCTGCTGAGGGGAGCTTTCTTTGAATCGCTACAAGCGACGGAAAAAATCCGAGTAGAGCTCGTAAATATCATTATTTCGGCTTGTTTTAATAACAGATTGAAAAATCGGAGAATTATTAATATGATAATTTACTCTGTATTATATTGCGATTGTTTTTGAAAAATCATATCAAATAAGATATAACTGGAATAAAAATAGTTAAGTGCTTAAGAATGCGATTCTTAATTAATCACTGAAAGTACGATACACATTTTGTTAAAAAGGTTTTTATCTTATAAAGCTTCTTTATACGGTATAAAACAAAGTCGCTCTCCGACGTCTATAGCCTTAGATCTTTGAAACCTCGTAATGGATTTTAATGCGGTTTTCATCAACAGAGTGATTCAAGAGAAAGATTTATAGGCAAAATAATATTATAACAGAGAAAAACAAAGAATTTCAACGATTTATAACGAGATATAATATATAACATTTAAGGGTATAAGATTTATACATTGAATTCAAATAATAAAACATTCAAGGCAATGTTAATCCTTGATGTAAACATGAAAAAAAAACATTAAAAAAGATCTCTCGTTATGTATCATCTACTAAAACCCAAACGATTTCTTTCCTTCGTGCTATCGTACGATGTAGAAATATTTTTACAAGGCAAGTTATTTCTTTTAACAACTATCTATAACTTAGAAGCTCTAGACGACTTATAACCATTTTCTCTCTGACATATTGTACCATGAGAGCTCGTAAATTTGACGTAACCGCCCACAAGTACCCACTAGCAACTTCGATGCCATCTGTTTCTATTTTATTTTACCCATCGTCATTACTTTCCATTCCTTTTGCACGTTTTTTTGTATCATATTTTCATATTTTTCCTTAAGATCAATAAAGACATTGCCGTCGCTCATTAATCATTAAGTTTATGAAACTCAAATTTTGCGGTAAAATTAAAATCCGGAGTTATGGCGTCACTTTCTCAGTACCATTTGAAAGAATTCTATATTCGAATTACTTTCTAAAATCAAATATTCCTATTCATTCTATATTGAAATTACCTTTGAAAATCAAATATTAAAATTATTTTTTATTGGCTCGAGTAACGGAATTTTTTGGTAAGTTGACACGATTTGCAAAATAAATTATTTCAATTTGGTAATTCGTCTTTGAATCATCTAAAAATACTCTTACAACCAAGTTTTTATATCTTTGCCTTACAATGATTTTTCTCTTAGTCTCTTTATTAATCAATAATTCTTGTACTACACTGAAACTTTTTATAGAGGAAATAAAATGTCTAACAAATATATCAACATTGTTTAAACGTGGTTAATAATTACAAAGAGCAAATCATTTTAAGAAATAAACAATCTCCTCTGCTTTTTGTTCGTATTCTACACTGTTCTCTCGACATGACATTCATTATAAATAGACAGTCCCGTACATCACGTCCGCATGCCCACCGGCCCTCGCTGTCCCCCTACTTTGGGGATGTCGGGGCGCTTTGTTCTCTTTATTAGCCATTTGTAAAGCCTTTGTGCTGACAACGGAGCAAGCGTTTTAGCGCACGTACGTCCACGTACGCTGGTCCCTTCTATTTCAGGTATCTTCCTTACTTCAGAGACAAGTCTCTTTGACAGGTTGGTCTAAAATAGATTAAAGTAAAATGTACGAGTAAATGTTGAAAATACCTATTTATTCACGAATCTTGTTACCTAGCCACTTGTTGTGTAATTTTAATTTCAATGCTGTGTTTATACTTGTGAATCTATGGTACTATTTATTGTTATGTATTAGTTTAGTTTATGCTTGGAACACATTGTTATTATTGCTTTATTGTATGCCATTGAAAGGCAGGACATCAGCGATCTGTTAAATGATTGTCATCTTCTGTGCCCGTGTCCACAATAAATATGTTTGACTTTGACTTTGAAAATGTTCGTGTTTGTTGCCGGCTCACATGTATATGAGGCGATTATTTTAGTCCTGAAATCGGGCGGCACATATTTTGTGATGTAAGACCTGCATGGGAGTTGCGAATGTCCAATAGCGGCAATGACCACTGACCATCGGGATGCCACGTACCTACATCAGTGTCGTAAAAAAAACAAAGTATACAATGTTTACTCCATAAGTTAATTATGAAATTGACATTGTTTTTCTGACTATTCATTGCTTCAATACTTTCATTCATAACATTCATTCATATAATTCGTTCATAATAATTAAATAGTTATTTCTATATCTATTTTAATACGAATACTAAACATTTCTTGAATAAAAATGTGATGTGGATATTGTTATGCTGGTCACGAGGAATAGTTCCCACTTCTTTTGTGGATTATGTTTTCATAGGACAAAATAAAACATTTCCCTGTTTTCGTCAAACTGTGATGAAGATTGGTAGATTTGATCCAACTTTGAAAATGTTTCCACATTCAGGCAAGTAGACTTC
>DWON01000882.1:0-28282 GCA_018251015.1 Phocides pigmalion okeechobee | reverse complement strand
AGTAAAGGTGATTCCCTTGGTTCTACGTTTGAACGTTGCTGGGGATAAGAGGACGGGTACATATCTCGCGCAAAGTATTGTAATTGCTATTCAGTGTGAGAATGTGGCCAGCATAGTTAAATGATTACAAACAATTTTTTTCCCTTATATTATACATAACTTGACAAGACTAACTTAGATATAATGAACATAAATTTGATAATTACAATTTACTTCTAATTTGTGGTATAACCTACTTTCTGGTTTAATAACGTAAATGTTACAAAATGACTCGACGCTTACAAAATTAATTAAATCTCTATATTAGAAGGTGAGGTTTGCGGCGGAACACTATCGAGTAATATAACAGATATTACGAACAGCTAATCCGGTTGACACCGGTAATTGGACGACGTTACTGGTTTTAGTCGGTTTACATTGGATATTGAATTAATGCCGCAGATGGAATGTATTTAATAACGATCGCTTTATTCGCAAGTTTTCAGTTAAATTATGAATTTTATTACAGTTAACTTTATATTTGAGAATTTTTACTTCTGCTCTTAATATGAAAGTGTAGAATTCATTTCATAAGTATACATTTAATTAAACATCTAAGCGAGCAATATAACAGATATTGCAAATTTCTTATCCGGTTGACACTGGTTATTGCCAGATGCTAGTGGTTTTAGCCAGTTGAAATTGGATACTAAATTAACGCTAGAGATAAAGCGTTTTTGATCACAGCTTCTTACTAAACTCTCTTATTAAATTGTAATATAAGTATTGACTTTGTCAACATATGCGATTATGAGAATTTTATTATTTACTTTAAAAAAAATGCACAAAATATAACAATCTTCAGATACACCGCAAAGTAAGAAACATTCCGTCTGTCGAACGATTACCGCCGACTATATAGCCGTTAGGGCCTGAACACCACGCCACACACGCGTGACGTCACCCTACAACAATCTTTTTAAATCACAAATCTTTCTAAAGTTATACTGTGTAATTTTTATTCATCAAGTACAGATTTAAAAAGAGTACCGATTTTTTTTCCGCCGGCTTCTCCCGGTCAACCGTTAATCCATGTTCTCAAATCCGATAAACTTATTTTACATTAAACCCTTGACATTCATAAGTGAAATGAAATAAAATATTTGAATTTCAATTTAAAAACAGGTCTAGGTACTATCCTCTAACAATATAATATAATAGTTATCACTTAAACTCAACTATGATACATTTAGCAATTTGCGAGCTAGACCGGCACCGGCTAGGTTGGAGAGCTAAGTAAGGCTTTAGGCTCTGTAACTTTGTTATCGAGTCACTTTGTGAAAACCGCCGAGTATATTAAAGTGCTTAGTGTGAAGGATATACGAAATTGAGTTCATTTTAAGCCCTCGAAGATTATATTTTATGTGCTTACTTGGCTTACAGTAAGCTCCTTCTGCTTATAATAAGACAATTTTAGGTTTTTGATCTACAACAGGCACCTAAATTCATCATTTGGAATAGCGCGTAGCCGGAAGTCAAACCGGGTACCCACCGAAGTCGATATGGTGACCGCTACGCTTTTCTTTTATATTTTATTTAGGTAGAAAAGTAAACGAGAATGCACGCTACCTCTTGTTAAGTAGTCGCAGCAACCTATGAGCATTCACTCACAACTCACACAAACACTGACATTCAAAACAAGACTAAAATCCTGTCTGGCATCTTAAATAGACTCGTTGCTACTCCTGAAGACGAAGATGATAGCTTCGCCTGTAAATACATCCGAGAACAATATCATTCTAACCGTAACCTGTTATATGAGGGTCGCTGTGACACCTCCCCGGTTAAACTATACTTTTAACACCTAAAATTTAAAATTACAAACTTTTTATCCTTTTTACGAGAGGTAAATATCTGTGGAATCGAACCCATGCACCATATAAAGTTCTCGCTGGTATTTACGTAAGGTATTGAAATTGCAAATGCAGACTAGAAGCGTCGGCCTGAGTGATGGATCGTGACAAATGGAGTACGGTGCTACCAAGTATTAAGATTTATTCTCACTGTGGTACTAAAATTAATCCAGGTTCTACAGTGATGGATTATAATACACTAGCGACCCCGGCTTCGCTCAGGAAATACAGTTTATAATTACTTACGATATTTGTCTTTACCCAGTTGCAAAAACAAACAATAAGAAACATCTATTTCGAACGACGACTGAATTAATATATTGAAATTAACTATTTAATTTCTCAACAAATTTACAAAACTTTACCTATTATGTACCAAAACCTTCCTCAGGACTCACTCTGCCTGTTGTTGAAAACTGTGAGAGAAGCCGTCCAGTACTTTTGGAGTTTATCGCGAACAGACAGAGGCTTAGAGGCCTAGGCAGTGCCTTCTTACAATTATCAATTAACCTAATTTTGTGATTTTTTTGAATCTTAGTGATATAATATAAACCCCAGTGCGCATACCAAAATTCCCAAATAATACATAGTAGTTTTTAGACTAATCCATCAATGACAATTCGTTTGCGCAATTGCTCGCCACCAATCTGCCTATTACGGCTTCAAGAAACTCAAAACTAAATTCAGAATATTGAACTTACTTTAATTCCAAGTCGAAATACTATAGCCCTTTCGTTTTGAAAAGTGAGCTAAGCTCATCCCTAGGACGGTAATAGATTAATGACCTCACAATGGAAAAATATATGAGTATATAAAATTATATAATTCTAAAAGCAATTGTAATTATTTATCGATAAAAATATATATTAGAAAATAATAGGCACAATATAAATTATTCCGCGTTCTACATAATTATAATTAATCTCATATTTAGCTTTTATATATTTCACATTATTTTATGTTGAATTAACCTTAAAATAGCAACACATGACATAGATTCTTAATATTGCTTTTTGTGATACATAGCATAATATTATATGGTGATAGAACTACAGTCAGACCGCAGTGGCACCACTGCTGCCTTCACAATCCACCGTAGAGTTACTTATGTTTCAGTTTGATAGGTGCGAATGCAGCTATTCTTACAAGCGAGGCGACTTTTCTTAGTCCTCAAGAGGCATAACACACTTAAGCACGATACCAAGCAAGACTTTAGTCTTCTTTGAGGTTGGAAGTACATGTTCATCGTGTGTAGAGTTTAAACATCAGATAGCCCGTACGCTCGGCTACTTTTCAACATAAAATATATCAACTAAATCGCATAATTAAAATGGATCAAGAACAAAACTCGCTTGCATTTCGAAAGCAGTTTTTCTCCAATTACAAAACTACAACAGCGCTTTCTTAATGAACACGTCAACAACACGTTTTAGGAACAAAGAAACTACATACGCTGAGCTCACAAAGAACTGTAGAAACCTTTGGAAAAGCAAACCTGTCTTAATAAAAGAATCTGTATTAACGTCCAATCTGACGAGGAATATCTTAAAAAGTTCCCTATGGTACTAAATTACTCATAATGACGTCATTGTCATCTATAGATAAAGTTATCAAATAGACTGCAAATGAAACTGATCGCTTAGTGCTGTGGTAATCATTGATGTTGACCGGTACAAATCGGTTAGCGAAAATGCTAATAAATATCCAGACCTACACATACCTTATTTACAGCATTTCAAAGACTAACAGTTTTTCTATACTATAAGTCGTTAGGAATCTGTTTAGTATGTTCATCTTTTTTTAAATCACACAAAAGAACCTTTGAATCCTACTTGATATTGGAACATAACTATCCAATTTGCAACAAAAGAATGTTGAGATGTTCTTTGCTTTTCACACTCGATGTAGCTCGAAAGGCTAGAATTCTTTTGAAATAGGTTATGGTATCTGGTTGATTGAGTATATTATTATCGATGTCTAATATAAAATAACTTTTTATCAAATAGACGCAACCAACGAGCAAAATCTGAAAATTGCGCCTGACGCTAAGTAGACTTTGACTTCAGATGAAACTTCCGTTCTATATGAAGTACGGAGTACTTACTATCAACTGAACTGCATGCTAATTTACTGTATATTATATCTATATAAAATAATTACTAAACGTAGACATTTTAAATTATGTTACAACCCATTTTTTATATTCAGATGTTGAAAATATTCCCACATACTAAAAGTGGCATAATTAATGTTATCTTTCTACATATTTAAAAATATTACAACACTATTTGTTCATATTCTGATGTTGAAAATATTCCCGATTACTATTCTTTCATACCAGTCAAACCTTCATTTTAACATTTCTTTATATATTATAACACTATTTTTAACTTCTGGTGTCGTTGAAAATATTCACTATGTTCGGTATCGTATTTACCTTTGACTGTATAGTTATTGAAACTTGTAAACTTGTAAACAAGTATCTATAACTTCTCTCACTCAACCGATGGTCGTTTAGTGGCACAATGATGATAGACATTTGAACTATGAACTGACGTCTCTAGTCTGCAGTTATTGTCTGTGGTGTGTTCGATAGTTGTCATCAAAGGCAATGCCGTACTTGAATTTATGTCGATCCAAGACTATCAGAACGTAGTGGAGATCATGCTGTGATATTCCATCGCTGGAAAGTTTGTGCGAGACATTCCCATTAAATTGTCAAATTGTTGAAAGCTGGACGTTTCAGCGGGACATGAGTAGTTTCTTCTTGTTAATTTTATTTCTTGTGCAAATTGGGATACACTGAACATCATCAAAACATGAAGCATAAAAACATTCAGAACCAACGCGATTATAAAAGGAATATCCAATAAAATCCAACCAATTTAAAATTGTACATCATTATTCTTTATATTCTTATATATTATTCTTTATATCGAGTTCTTTTGCTCAGACAGGTGCTCAAAGCCGATGTACTGGCTACACGTTATAACTTTGCCATTCATTAAGTGTGGGGACATGTTATAATAACTTAAAATGTTTGAATTAGAATTTTACTCAGATGTTGTTGAAAGCATTCCCGCAACAAAAGTTGCATATTTGTTTTCATCTTATCTATACATTTTTATCTTAATTTCGATGCTTAATATATTCTCATGTTTATATATTACACTGCTAGATGTTCGCTACGGAATTCAATCTGCTGAAATGTCTCTACACATATTCAATCTATAGTTGGCAAGGCTCTCTATGCTACGATGTTCTAAGTAATATTGTACATTGTATGGTATACATTTGTATATCCATTCCTAGATGACTAGTCGAACATATTGAGTAAACTGAGCTCAAATTCGCAAATGCGACAAAAACAAAGATGTTCCATGGTAGTCACAAAGGATGTTTTGTACAATTTTGACAAGGGGTACAACTATAATTCGACAGGTGAGAAAAGTTCGCCTCTCTCATAATCCACCGTAAAGCAACTTTTTACTTATGTTGAAAGTATCTTGCTGGCCATACTTAAAAGCGAATCGACCACCTCAGTCCTCAAAAGTGGCGACGCATTTATGTACGAGCTTTGATAGGACTTCAACCCTATTTCATATAGGACGAAGAGGCATGTCTGCTTAACATCAGATGGCCTGCACGCTCGTTTGCTACTTTTCCAACATAAAAACACTTTTGTCACGTTTTATTTTCTTATAAATCAGATAAACAAATACATGGAAAGTGTCTGCTATTTTAAAATGTACAAAAACGCAAAAAAATAAACTATAGTGCCCGCGATTTCATTCATTTGTGTTTAATTTTTGATTTTTCTATATTTTGAAATAATAAAAGTTTTGCTAGTAAGCTGGTACAGAATAAATAAATAAATAGCGATAAAAACTACGTAAATCACAGTAGTAAAGTATCTTAGTAAAGACAAAACTTTACTCTGTAACTAATAAACAGGGACCCTTAACCCACAAACATTTCCGTCTAAGATCAACCCTTAGGTCCTGCCCAACTGACGCTGGCCCAATCTGTCAATGTCGAAGTTTTGACAGCCGCAATAGATTCTGTTCCGCCCGCCGCCCGAAACAGATAACAGACCTGGCTCTTGTTTATCTAATCAAATCATACATAAAGGGCTAATATTACGAACATTAATAATCAAATGTAGAATTTCGTGATTCCGGTTACGTTATATTTACTCTGTTTGTGTAGATACTATTCACTGCAGCATAATTATAATGATATCCGAATAATGAAATTCGTTTGTTGTTTTGAGTCCTTGTGCTTCTATATTGAAAAGTAGCAAACAATCGATCAGCTTAACTGATATAAACTGGTCTCTTCAGCTCATTGATATCACCGTCCAATCCCAAACAATACTAAACCTGCCTGACGTCGTACATGGACGTGTTGTTAATAGGAAAGAGTAAGATGGTCACCAATCACTGAAATAGAAACAGAGTTGCTTTACATAAGAGCGGTGGTGGTGGCTCTCGTGTTAAAGTAATTCTACCTTCCGTTAAGCCACGAAGACTACAGCTCTATTAAAATTGTACTCTATGGATATGGGTATCTCCCCTCAACTGAGGAAGGCTTGGAGCATGTTTCATCAGGCTTGTCCAATTGCTATTAGTGAGGATACAGTATTAAGACTAACCCATCTACCACATTTTTTACTGTTATATGTCGATGATAACCGTGACCAACTATTCAATAGCCCTAGAAAATACTGAGTTTACCACTATTGGTCACCCATCCAATTCGCGTCTGCACCCAAAGTGACTTCACTTTGTCAATTGTTTATAACCTACTTATGCCATAAGGCTATGCGCGCTTCGAAGCGCCCTATCGTCTGTTAATTAAGAAGTTTCGAGACCCGGCAGAAATTTCCTACGCAATCCTTAACCTTTCTTGACAAAGACATAATTTTTATCTCTCATCCGCAATCTACTCGTGTGGATGAAGACAAACTTCTTATTTGTTCCCCAGACAGCCAACGTACTTACTTAATTAGCAGCGCTCCTCATAAGCATAATAAAATTCTGACGTCGACGTTTGGCATACGGCGCATAATCCTGAGCGCCTTGCGGTTAATAAATCATGGATCCCATTTTCTCTAATAAAAATAATATTTTCTCTAATAAAGTTCTTGAAGTATTCAATGAACAACCATATTAATGACCGATGAATAATAAATGAATGGTTGTCTGCAACTCTTCTTACATCCCACTGTTGGGTTGCCGTGTCACCACTCAGTCACTAAACATACATTTTTATGAAATTAAAATACCGAAAATCTGATTGGGCAAAAAGGTCTTCGAGTGGCGACCACGTCTAGGCAAAAAGAGCGTAGGGCGACTCCAAACTAGGTTGACCAATAACCTGATAAGGTTAGCGGGTTACCGCTGGATGGAGGGCACAAACCGGTATGAGTGGCAGCATCTGGGGGAGGCTTATGTTCAGCAGTGGACGCGTAAAGGCTGGATGGATAGATGAAGACTCAAATCTCAACCACTACGCTGTCTCCGATTTTATATCACAAAATAATGAAACAAACAGTTTGATATTTTATTCGGCTGCATTTAATTAACGTTCAGTGTATGCATAAGCCTCTGTTGGTCAACCATGAACAGTTGTATTTGTCTCCATTTTTTTATTATCATGAAAGAGTAAAAAACGTGCATGCAGGCCACCTGAGGTTATGTGGTCACTGCAGCCCATGAGCTACCACGTCCAATCTCAAATAGAACAGAAGTTCTATTTAAAGATGGACGCGGATTCGTTCCTACTCTTGAGGACTAAGGTCGCCTCCAATAATGTGTATCCGGCAACCACACCTCCCAACCGAAACACACTGCGAAGATCATGTTGCTTTAAGGCGGGTTATTAGGGAAATCTATGAGGGAAAACTCCATATGAAATCCTATTGTTACCTAAAATCAATTACAGATGCGTTGCCACGCCAAAGGGCTACAAAATGGCCGCATGTTAATTAATCTGACTACAACTTCCTATCGATACACAACGCTACACGCCAAAAGATATCTCACAGGTTAAACCTTCCATTTTACTATATAATACGAATTTAGTCGTGATTGCGATCCATGCAATTAGTTCCAAATATCGCCATAATTTAGGCGTTTGTGATGAGTACCCATTACATAAAAAGTATATAAATGCAGCGACGTACGTAATAATACTGATATAATCTAATCTGATGAAACTATCTATATTTTACCTGCGTTAAAACGGGCCAAATATCACTTTATTTCATTTTTTTAATAGGAAATCTTCTTTCTTATTTGATTGTAGTATTGTCTCCCTTATACATTATGGAATAAAATTGTACTCACATACATTATTAAAATTTAAATTTAAATTAATTACATTGTAAGATTTTTGCATAGATGTCATGAATGTCAAAAATATAATATAAAATCAGCATCTCTAAGGCTTTAATATTTGAATTTAAATTTTGAATTACAGCACACGTGAACGCAGGCGCGGGCAACAGTTAGGTCATTATAAAGTTTTAAGGAACGATTTTTAGAAACATTATCGTAATATGACTATATACTATACATATATACCGAAATAAAATCTTCACAAGCAAATTGACATCCGTGAGTTCCTTAATTCATTAACCGCGTCACGCGCCAACGTAATGAAGTCGGAATGTGGCAAACGGCGCCTGAATTTTATTATGCTCATGTATGGTGCGCTGCTAACTCTATGTAGAGACAGTAGAGATTTAGCGATGTATTGTAGAACTTCTCCAAACGTTAACGTACCTAAGTACCTCCAAGGTTAACGTACCTAACCTTAACTTTTTTGGCTAATAATGAGAACATTTTTAATCTTTATAAAATTATTATTATATCAGACAAACTGAATGAAATACTTTTATTTAGTCGTAATTTTATTTAGATGACAGTGGAGGGTGTCTAACACACATAATCGACTGTATCGTGTGCTAACTATCTTTCCAAAATTATAATTTGTAGTATTAATCTTATCAATGACTGATTTAAAAAAATCTGGTCAACCTGAGCCCTCAAAGCCGATGAACCAATTTTACATTGTATCTTTACTCAGAATCCAAAATCTAGTACAACTTCATTCCAATAACTGCCTTATGTTATGTACGAACTTCCTAGATAGGTATACGTTGCTACTCCTGTAGACTATTTTGGTCGGCTCGATTAAGCTTAAGTATACCTAACAACCTCGTCTCCTACCAAAAAACAAAACTTGCTTCGAATTAAACCACATCACACGAATAAGTGTAGAATATTATACTCGCCTCGCTTACACTTAATTACCAAACAACCTCTCGTCTCCAACCAAAAAAAAATTGCTAAGTTAAATATATCACACCAGTAACTGTTACAATATTATATCAATAAGTTCAGGTCAATTTTTCGCTACATTTGCTCCAAATCTTGTAGAAGTTTTAGCAACACGACAGCTTGTATAGTCATAACAAATGTCACTAAAGTTGCGGCAAGTCCTCACAACGCTTTTGTTAACGAAGTGTGCAGACTACTCGCTTTGATCCCGATATTTGGCATGACGTCACACTTCTACCTTTTGGCTGGCTGTTTCAGATTAAGAAGCTATTCAACGTAAGAATGCCTTGAATACGTGACTTTAGCGGAGTTACTTAAATGGTATTGTGACACAGGTAAATCTGTCATCGGATTCGTCGATTGAATTTGAAATCCTGTCTTAAGAGATAGTTTATGCACATACAGTTTTGAATAGACATTAAAATTTAATAATTACAATTACATTACATTCAAATTAACAATAAATCAGAGTGCATATGGGTGTATTACTTATCGGTCAAGTGGCAGCTGTAGTAATACCAAATCTTTTTAAATTGAATTACATAGTTAGCCGAATTTGAACGCAGTATGCTTTCATCTTGATATTTGAAACGAACGTCACAAGGTAGTTGAACAGCAGTTCGACAGTGCTGTAACTGCTTCGACGAGCAGTGCTGTAATTGGTTACACTGGCTAGCGAGGCGACTATCTCAGTCTCTAAGAGTAGCAATGCACATACATACGAGCACAGATAGTACTTCAAAACACTTTGAGGCGATATGTGTTTGTCCATACTAGGATGACGGTGATGCCTCCTCGATCCAACTGTGATTATAACATATTATGTCAAAAAATAGTAAATTGCATCCGTGTAATACTAAGACAGGTTTCTACTAAAAATAAATAAATGCATGTTTAAAACAAGAAACTTTCGTAGTACATTTTTATCTAAAATAAATATTTACTTTGCAAAGCAATTGCATCTCAAACATGTTCCAACTGAACATGTTACCGTCATCACAAAACTTCAGACTCCCCATGCTCCGTCAAAGAGACGGATGTGATCCAAGAGACGGCGCTATTGTTAGAGTTTACGGACGCGCTTTGATCCCTATTTCAATTCAGTTTCAAATAGGAAACTTAATCGATGTGTACATTTCAAACGTGACTCTACTTTTAACTATGTAATGTGTACTCTCGATGTGAAATGTTATAACAAAGTCCCCCGTCGCGTATGTCTGTCTGTTCATAATAGACTAAAAAGTACTGGCCGGATTTTCTCACAGTTTTCTACAACCGGTAAAGTGATTTTTGAGGAATCTTTTGATGCATAATTAGTTACGTATTTTTATAAATTGGGCGAAAAATTATATAATTATTTTAATATAGTATAAGTAAATATAAACTTTATTACCTGAGTGAAGCTGAACCGGGTCGCTAGTTACAGATACTTCGAACACGTTTGACTCATAATCACAACCAAAAAGCGGTAACGTGTAAATAAATAGGCAATCAAAAATCGTTAATCGTAAATACCCGTTATCTTGTAAAATGTATAAATTCCGCGATGATATTAGTTTAAAATCATGATTCTACTTTTTATATTGGAAAAGCAGGAAACAGGCATGTAGGACATCTAAAGGTGGTAGAGCCGGGGCGGCACCACAGCCACCCTCATAACACGCCGTAAAGCAATATGTCCTTCATGTATTGGGTTTCGGTTGGGTAGGTGTGGTTGCCGGACACACATTATTGGAGGCGACCATCTTAGTCCTCAAGATCAGGAACACATCTGCGTCCATCCTTAAATAGAATTTGCGTTCTATTTGAGATTGGACGTGGTTGTCCATGGGCTGCAGTGACCACTTAACATGAGGTAACCTGCATGCCCGTTGCTTACTCTTTCATAATAAAAAAAAACACCTGATGTTAAATTGACTCTGCAGCCCGTGGATATCTACGTCCAACCTCAAATAGAACGAAAGTTCTACCTGATATGCATTTGATTATGATTTTGCTATCTCCTGAGGATTGACATGGTCATCTCGCTTCTAAGTGTAACCGGTAAAGGCAGCTCTCTAAATGAAACACAAGAACTGTTTTACGGCAGATAATGTGAGCAGCAGTAGTCCTTATCCGGTAGTATTATTGTTCTACCACCTTCCAACATTATTTAATAACAAGAGAAATATCATTGACTAATACCTCTTATAATAATAATAATAACACAAACAATCATTTATTTCAGACAATTTCATAATTTTATTTGTAACATCATAATTTAAACCTATGTATCTTATAACATATTTATAAATAATAGAGGATAAATTGAGTTCTCAGTCAAAACAGTAAATTTTTAGTAAGTTTGGAAGATCGTGGATTACCTACGGTGACATGTCCGGTTACATTGGTATGGTTGCCGGTTCTAATTACAAAAAAGGCTACACTTAAAACTATCTTACTCCTCAGGAACAACAACGCATTTAGGTGCGACCTTAGGTGCAACTCAATTCTGTTTTAATTAGAGAGTAGCAAACAATCGTGCAAGCTACGTGATGTCGAATGGTCTCTGTTCTGGCCTTAAATTTCCCATCATAATCATGGAATGATTCCATTCCCCTCATATCTGTTTGAGGTTGTCGATAGAGCTGTTCCTACTTCTGTTTGAGATTGGATATACATACATATGTATATTATCAGGAGCTGCAGCAACCATATTTGACAGCTTGCATTATACGTGTACTACGTTACTAACACATATTAATATATGTACATGTAATTAACACTAAGGTTAGTCTATAACATATGATCTCATATCCAAATATCACGTATCAAAGGCAATGAGAAGCTAGCCTCAAGCATCTTAATATAATATCTATTCTAGACAAATGCCTGTGTGTATCTTCAGAAAATATATACAATGGATATTGCCTTCATCACCGCAGAAAACGTGCCATACTGCTTTCTTCATTAAGAAATTGGAGTAGCAAACGGGCATGCAGGCCACTTGATACTAAGTGGTCATGGGTCATGGACATCTGTAACCAAGTCAACTTAGAACAGGTGTTCCTGTACTTGATTATAGATTCAAATGAACGAAAAGAGGGAGGTCCTACACCTATCTGTTCATATACCCTTCGGTATCTAACGGCTCTGGCGTGGGAGGAGATTGGTAGGGATTATGCGAGCCTCGAGGATTTCCTCTTTGGCCGAGCTTCTTCTTATGGGGTCAAGAGACCCCCCGGATGGGTCGCGGGGATCTTCATCGATCATCGCACATAACACTGCTATATTAAATAAAATATAACCAGGTAGCCAGAAAACATCGCTGGCCGGCGCGGCGGGCTGGTAATCACAGATGCGTTTTTTCTATATACCAGATAATCATGATTTACAAATTATGTTTTTTTATTTTTGATTGCCGATATTTCGAACCAGTTGCAAGGTTCGTAGTCACAGTGATACTTCGCGGAACCTGGTATATAGTAAAATTTATAAATTCTGCAATGATATTAGTTTAAATCACTCGTTGCAACTCTAAAGAACTAAGATGGTCTTCGAGCTAATTGAGACGAAACAGGGACAGAATTAGATATTGGATTGGCTCGGGAAGATCGTTAATAATATATTTTTAAACGTTAGGACATACGTCCTGAATGCTATGAAACATACAAATACCACAAAAACATTTATTTACTAATTAATTAATTGATTAACATTTGGTGATATTATATTATTAAAATTGAAATTTTCTAGTGTTTAATTTAATTTAATCTGACTCAATCTAGTTTTAATGTCATTTATTGTTACAAAAAAGGTTTTTGATTGTTCTGTCATTCTATATTATTATGTCGTGTTTACGTACTTAAGTAATTAGTGTAATTGGTGTATAACCGTACTAATTATTTCAATAAATAAATAAAAAATAAACGCCCAGGCCCAGAAACAAATAGAAAATCTTCATTGTGATATCTGCCGAGGATCAAACCTGAAATATTGTCTTGTCTTAGAGTATTTACCGTTACACCACAGTTCTCGTCAGTCGTTACCATCAACTTCAAAGGGTTTCGAGGTCAATTTTCGGCCAGGCAGATATTTGAAGGAGAAATATAAATTTCTGTTTAGGGTCTGGGTATTTACATCTGTCTCTATAAGTGTTTATTGAATTGTATAGGGCTATGAGAGTAGAAAGCATTATTAATCTCGAAACTTCCTGAATGATTACGCGATGTATAGATTGTCCATTTCTTGCTACAGTAGATTTACCGATTCGCCAATGATGCATTGACTGAGCTCATCGAAATGTAACTTAGTGTTGCCGAATGACTAAAATCTGTCACGGAAATATTCCCGAATTAAAAAATGGTCAGTAGGAAATTAGTGTGTGAAAACAATAGGCGTACTTTCAAATCCTGGAGGATTTTTAATAATGAAGAAATAAATTGCTCACCTGAGCATTTTATCTAATATCTGTTATAATATTATATCTGGTATCTTACCATCATGAGGAAAGCTCAAGATTCTGGCCAAAACACCTTTCGTGATAAGTTCGGTTTACTAGAAGTAGCCCATCATCGCATAATTATTTCCGAGTAAAACGCCCGTAGTTGTTAGAGCTATCTTCACTCTACCCCAAATAATAAAGATGAGAAGTTTTCCTAAGAAACTCACGTAGCCCAATTTCTCCCATAAACGATGAAACATTTTAAACAAATTACCATCCTAAAACCATTCCATGTCAAATTTAAATGTTTTAATGAATCAGAAACATAAAACAAATTCGTTCGCTTCACGCATGTTTCTGTTTCGAATAATTCCGTGTATCCTGTATTCCAGAAAGTAGCAATAATCTCCGAATTTGCGACGCAACGTATCGGCAAATCTAATTTGGTATTTACCGTTATTTCGCTCGAATCGAACTGGAATGTTTGCTGCGAATATATTCGACGGTTATTGATCTCACAAGTACGGTACGCTTTATATCATTTGAAAGGAGAGCATGAAAGCTAAGGCATATGATATATCTACAGCGAGTAACTATTTCTGATAGGTCGTAGAGACGTTGTCCCTGTAGCTCGGGACCAACATAGCGCCACGGTATCTCTTGCTTATTAAGAGACAACTAGAAAGATTCTTGGGAGATCGGGAGTAGTAGAAATCTGAACACAAGCCTTTCCGTACATGTACAGCGAATAATTTTTCATAGGTTATAGAACTATTGTGTAGTTCTGGACCAGAATAGCGTTACAATTCGTCCTGTCTCGTAAGAAACGAGATCGTGAGTGTTAAAAATGGGAGCTCAAGCTTTTGTCATGTAATTTTAGAAATGACATCAATGATTTGTCTCACCTCGACGTAGGCACAGATTGGTGCCCAAAGAACTGAAGAGGCTCCTCTTATATATGCCCGATAGGAGCAGAGATCACTTTCCTTTAATTTCGAGATCCTGATGTTCTTTACATATACAGAAAGAGATTTTTAGTGGATGAATTCCCGCGTTATCAGGAATCAATACCTACCTGGTATCTTTAAAAGGTTAAAATCTCAACAGTTTCTTTTTAGTCGCCATTAACGACCGGCAACGGACACCATAATATTATATTTATCCCGAGCTAAAAGGGCAAACATCTGACGACGAAGCATTATTTTGTCCCGAACTACTATTTCATATATCAGGTGGACCGTGTACTCATTTGCTACTCTTGAAACAAAAAACGTAGTTACTATCGCGCATAGACATCTGCGTCGACAGTTATACTCGCTTACTTTTTGACACAGATATTAAGTTAAAAGGGATTTTACATAAGTCTTCGACATCGTATATTAACGTTTATTCTTGCGTTGCCGCTCTTTTACTGCCTTTGATGTTAAATTTTATTTCTAATACAACCTCACATGTTTTTAATAAAAATAACATTAACCCTGTCCTTATTTTTATTACGCTTTTTGTTATTTCCGTGAGCAAAAATATACTGCTTTCGGCATATTTAACGAAACTCGTGTACATAGATGCAGTAATATATGGGTATGGCAGACTTCAAAACGTATCTGTTGTAACAGAGTTCAAATATGGTTTGGTTTCACTTGGTAGTAACGCCGCAGAGGAAACACAAAGGTGAACCACTTTGCAAACGCGTTAGAAGCCTTTTATACGAGAAGAATCCAATGAACACCCACATATAACCACAAACAGGACTGAAGTCTATCAGAGCTTCTACGTAGATGACGCGTTTCCTGATCACTGAGATGGTCACCTCGCTCCTAAGGATCGCTACCAAACCTCTCCGTCTGCAACCGAAACAAGTGTTGCTTCACGGCAGGTTAAGAGAGTTGTTGTGGTACTTCCCCGCTCGAAATCCAAACCAAAACTTGTGAATCTTATTCCAAGGTCGTATAAGTATATACCTACATTGTCTTCTCAAAAGTAATAAATAAACCAAGAGAATCTATTCATCACCCAAATGTTATACCTTTATTCTTTTTAACCTGTGAAATTTTATTCAGAAGAATAATATGTAGTACTGAAGAAACGAGATTTCGGGCGAGAAATAATACTCATTGTATTGCGGGTTGCTCTTAAGAAAAATGATAACAATAAGATCACAAGACGTATGACAACAGGTATATTTGTCTCCCAGGAAACTTTATTACATTTATAAAACCTTGAAATGAAACGTGTATATGCTAAGACAGACAGGTAGCCTAGTGATGATATGCCGACCCCTCACACTAGATTCCACGGTTCGAGTCTCACAGATTTATTGAAGATGTGTGCGTATTCTAAATTCATCGTTAATTGCCTTAATGGTCAAGAACAATATTGTGAAAAAGTTCTCCAAGACCTATGAAGTGTACCAATCCCCACTTACTAGTCCGTACTCTACCAATCCGCACTAACGGTTAAGTTACGCCAATCAAACAGATCTTACAGATCACAACAATATTTGGACTCGGTTTAGATTGATTATATGAGATATAATATTATGACTAAATAACAAAGTGTATATATAAAATTGTTTTTCTGGTGTATAAGTATCGGTTTTGAAGAAGAGCTCTCCGTTTTTATAAGAGTCTCACGTACCATTCAGGGATGTACCTCAGGACTGTATTTTTTTTTCAATTCAGTAGTTTTTGAAATACGTAAAGGAGAACCAACATCAATCCTCACATATTCACGATTACAATATTTAAAGATTTTAAAGATTTAATTGAATTAAAACAAAATTACAAAGTCTTACGTTTCGTAAACATCTGCAATAGTAACATACTGTGTCGCAGATATTAGAAGGTTCTGCAGACTTATTGAAAAAATGCTGCAACAATAAATAATAATTACCATTTTTCTTTTTAATAAAATATCTCTAGATGTGGACATAACGAAACTTTTTTTATTTGAAAAGAGTAGTAAACAGGCCTGAAAAGTACCTGATGTTAAAAAGACACTGCAGCTCATGGATAACACACACATGGATACAACCTTAAAGAGAGCTGACGTGTTATTTGAGGTCGTATGCAGATGCATTGCTACTCCTAAGGGCTGAGACGGTCGCCTCAATTCTATGTGTAGCCGATATTCGCACGTCTCCAACTAAGACAACAGTTACATAATGGCAATTATAAGGGTGACGTTGGTACCTCCCCGGTTAAACAATAGTTCCACTATGATTGTAAACTGATATTATCGCAGAATTTATACATTTTATCATGTACCGGGTACGTAATATTAACGATTAATCGTGTAATGTAATCGTGTAACGAGTAATCGTAGATCGTTAATCGTGAGAACCCGGTACAAAGTAAAAATAATTTCATTACTTTTATATGTGAGAAGAGTAGAAAACGAGCATGCAAACCACCTGATATTAACTTGTCGCAGCGCATAAACGTTCACGTACAACCACGAACACGATATCCTACCTGAGCTCGAACGTAGATACGTTGCTACTCTTGAAGACTAAAATCAAAGACTCTCCAACCGAAACGCAAGTAATGCTCGACGGCGGATTATGAGGGCAGACTACTTCTCTAAGTACACTACGATAGACTTTTAAGAATAACCCCCGGCATAATTAACAAAATTACTAGATCAAGACAAAAATAAAAATTAGTTCAGACCACTCAGACTAGACTAAAATTTGGGCGAATGAAAACGAACTTTAATTAGAACTGCGTCAATTACCAAGGATAATTAGGCAGCAAAAGGAAATTAGCAGTTTTTGTATACCTCTACGTATTTCGTGCCCAGAAGGTCCTTGACTAAGGCCTGTCTTTAATTAAAACGTCTTTGCTTTTATTTGTTCTCATTGAACCAAAAGACTTCTACAACACTACTATACTACAAGCGTACTTTACTCAAATTAAAGTTAAAATTAGTAATTGTGCAAATTATAATAATTGTAGGTAATATAATTGTAAAGAATATACCTTTTTTAATATTTAAATTATTAATCTACAAGAAAAACAATGTGTATAAACAAATTTTTGACGTTGAGAACAATAAGAAAAATGCAATTCGAAATCAAATAGCACACTTAATGTTTCCGTAACGTACGTAACGATAATCTGTCGAGTTTTTCTATGTTTAAGTTAAATCTCCTACCCATACCCCTTATATACACCAATGGTTGCAGCCATAAGCATACGGAATAAATAATTTAAACATATTTATGGCATCTCCTAACACAGGTTTCATTATAATTAAAAGAAGAGATCTAAAACCATGTACATTTCTTTAAAATAAAAAACAACTATTTTTAAACAAACTCATTAGAGACCTAGGCTCTTATCCCGGGATTTCTTCCAAGTACGACGAAGTTCAAGGAAAACCACTACAGAGGGATTAATAACGGTACCAGCGCGAATATCTCTGAATTATATATAGGCGCCGAATCCCCTAATCTGTTACTAGGGTTCAATTCAGACTGTTTACTTTGTTATAAGCTTCCCACCCATGTTTGCACATGTGGATAGCATTTGATACGCGAAATTAATTATATTAATATTTCTCACTAGCTTTTAGCCCGCTGTTTGATCGCGAAGAACATACAATACAATACCATACGATATGATATGATACGATACGAAATTATACTTTAGTGCATACCATTAAAATAGAAGAGAAACATTTACATATTCCACAACTTACTATGTAACAATATATTCCATTACGCTTAAAAGCGAGGAGACCAGTCCTCAGGAGTGGCAATGCAACTGCGTACAACCTAAGAAAGGATGTTAGTCCAGTATAAAGTTAGTTGACAATATCATTGGGCTGCAGCAGCTATTAAACTTAATAAAAACATCAAAATCAAGCTATTTTTACTCCAAGTAGATTCTTTACAGAACTCTTCTTGAACGTCAATGAACTACCGACTCGTAAGGTGTTGTTTTGTTTTTGAGAAGAGGCGGCTAAAGGAACTTCAAAACACTTAGTTTTCTAGTCCTCTCACTTATGTAGAACCTAGATCCTAAGGAAACATCACAAAGTACATATTTTGAGGTCTAGCCAGGGACCGAAACTGGCACCACCCAGACCTAGAGCTAAAATCTAAAATTCATTTAAAGTTTCATTGCAGAACTGGGAATCGAATACCAAACTTGGACATTAGATCCATTTTCAAACGAAGAAAAGATCATGCGCAGTAATGCCTACGTAAAGGGTGGCAGCCAAGAGCTTTAAGCACAATTTAAGCTTACAACCCACTAAGCGACCAGGACGAAGATAACACTGGAACTCACTATCTGTAATCCGGGATTGTCCGCTGTCTACATAAACTGTGGACTACTCGTTAAGTTGTCTTCAACGAAACTAACTTTAAAGTGTCCCAATAAAATTAACTCTTACATTTCAAAATAAAAAACAAATTATTTTTATTCGAAACAGATTCAAAACTCTTGTACATCAACAAACTACCTCCGACTCGTAAGGTGTTTCGTTTTGGAGTTATTTTACTATGTTTTTTCAACCGATTTTACGTAATAATGTTACGCTTTCACATACAGCGCTCACAACCTCTTGCTAAAACTCCCTGCAACTGCCTTAGCCACGTACAAAAACAAATACAAAGACACCCAGACTAATGACAAAATGTAAATCTATCATTTAAATGTCCGTCTGTACAATAATAGAACCTTTTAGCACCCTTTGCGTGTTAGACCAGTGTTAGAAGGCAGTACCTAGAGCTACCTGGAACGTGACGTCACGCAGATGGCGTGATCGGGCTACAGCGCTATAAATTCGCCGATAATCGTTCGGAGGACCTTACTTTTGATTCGACCCAACGCTTGATACGAGTACAATTAACTATCATAATACCAGCATATCCGCTTCGGAGCCGCACGCTTTACAGCGGGATAGTTGCGTGGGCCGCGCCGCCCGTCGATGCTTTTCCGTTATATCGTTATATTTTAATTAATATAGCGGTGTTATGTGAATTGATAGACATGGAGCCGCGCGACCCGTCCGAGGGGTCTTTAGACCTCTTGAGAAAAAGCCCGGGCAAAGAGGGAACCCTCGAGGACCGAATAATCCCTACCATCTCTTCCCCCACGAGCGCAAGAGTACCACTGGGTAAGAGAAGCAAATTAGGTGTAGAACGTCCGCCAATAATTTCGATTAATCGTGTCATTTTAAAGAATTTACTATGGACTATGTGTTCTAAAACTATAAATGCAGTCTAATCCGAGTATCCCCGTAGCTGCGAATCCACGTCCACACGATACGGGGTTTTCTTCAAACAAATTAGCATTTTACTAGTTCAGCGAGAACCGTTTTAATCTCGTTATTCCGTTTATTGTTTTTCCAGCAAAAAATCGCGCCACTGAGACTAGGTTTAACAGCTCGGTGTTATGAAAAATTGTGTGAATAATATATTTTAAGTCATAAAAAGTTATTAGATTCTTTTACATAATTAATTGATCTAAATATAACATTGAACACCCTGAAAATAAGTAAAGCCTAACCTAGACATTTTTTTATAGGGAATCCGCGCCTATGCGGCATAGTGCCAAGAACGCTGGACGGATCCCCGCATTGAATAGCGAATGAAATTCTGTGCGAGATATAAACCAGACCTCTTATCACCAATAGTGTTACTCAAATGTAGAACTATTTCAATGTTTTTTTTTTAATACTCGGACCCCATGGACCACAGTTAAATAGAACGAACACATAAACACAGCTAAAAATAAAATTTGTGACTTGCTTAGTAGTTACGTAACATTCAACGAAATTGGAAACCTATCAAATTCTAAATCATCAATCTGAGTTAAATTGGAAGAGCAGTAGAAAACCCAGATCTACAAGAATTTCATAAATTTTACAACATTGATTCTTCTACATCGCTGGCTATACATATAGTGGGACTCTTGTTTTATATGGAAGTAGTTACAGATGTCCGTGGTAGTCAGTGAATATTTACCAACGAGTGGCCTGCATTTTTGTTTGCTACTACGATTCCATAAAAAATTACAAATATCCTGATACTTAAAAAACTACCTTTCGCTCATGAAAAAGAAGAGATATAGGAATAGAAGATTTGAAAAGTTCAGTTATTTCATCATAGATAATAAAAAAAAATAAGAAATTAATTTATGTCTAATCATTCGAACCATTTATGTAAGACTGGCCTCAAAGTTTACAGTAAAACCAGTAATATCGAAATTTATTTTTGTTTTCTCAGAAGTTTACTTTTTATAAGACCAAATCTCATAATATATAAAAAGAAGCTAATTATCATTCGAAAAACATAATCGTCCTTTAAGACGTTATAGTTCTATAACAAGCCAACAATTAAACCACAATCAAAAGGATCGTTTAAGACCTGAAGATTTGCCCATTTAAAGTTTTCTATTTAAAGAATATAAAACGCAGTACTGCACTCACGATACTGTTAATATGCCACCAACTTCACCCAATTCCCAAAATCGGATACATTTCGACACAATTAGTTTCAAATTGGCTCGATTCTGATAGCGGCTTGGCTGGGAATTGTACGCGATCGCAAAGTTTCCTATTCCGTGCCAATTATTGTTCAGAAGGAACGTTTGCTTCTGCTTGACACCAGACTATTGGTGACTTATTGTGCAAATTAAATTATACACACACTGTCTGTTTATTTTAACATTTCTATGTTTGCTGGTTACTCATCTCATAGTTTTTCCGTGATTCAGTAAAACTTAACGTTTCTCTAGCTTTTGTTAATTCCACGTTTTATAAATTTGTCAGATGATAGAACAAGAGTTCGATCAGGAGGTACCACCACCCTCATAATCCACCGCAAACCAGTTTTGTTCCAGCTGGAGAGGTGCGGTTGTCTGCCGGCAATCGCTTGTAAGCCATCTCACAAGCAACTATCTCAGTCCTGATGAGTAGTAACGCATCTATGCACGACGTCAGGCATGACTTGTCCAGTTTGCGATATGACGTTAATGTTCATGGGATAGAGATCTAACACCAGATGGTTTGCTACTTTTCCAACATCGTACAATTGCTGAAACCTTCCTCATATTCTACTGATAGGAACTGATTTACATGAAAATATATGTATAAATACGCTATTAGTTAGTAAGTTGTCATTGCCTCCCGTAGACATAATATTTTATTCCACATAAATTAAATCCCATATAAAGCCGACATGTATTACTCTCGAAGACTAACTCATATGTTAGTCGACAACCACACCTTCCCATCGAAACGCAAAATTTGCTTCACGCATAAACTGTCACAGCAGTGATACCATCCGGTCAAGCCATTCAAGTTCAAGTACAGAAAACATTGTACTATTGAAACCTCAACCTAAGGAATCTGATCGTAAATTCTGTTGATGGTGATATAAAAAATATTAGAAGTACGAGCAAGACGATGGAATGGCAGTAAATTTACAACATTATGGTCCTTCCAAAGTTCCTGAATTATTTCTGTGTAATGTAAGAATATAAAACGCTCTTGGTTCTTTTATAGGCACTGTTCACGTTCTAACTAGGTACTTACGTGAAACACTGATCAGTAGGCTTTGCTGTCTGGTTTACGACAGGGTGGAAAGAAAGTTGGTCTACTTCTGCGGAGTTAAGTCACCGCAAACCACGTGACGCAGTTCGACAAACCAGTATATCTTTCAGACAGTTTTAAGATCCATTCCCAGTTTAACACCCGTTAAAATGACAACTTTAGATTCATATTATGAAGAACATCTATTTATTTATGAAATTACCTTTGTGTGTGTACTTAACAGCTTGGTAATGATTTCTGCTCATAGCCATCAAACACACACGCACACATCTAATGGATTCCCTGCGTCATGGAGTGCCATAGAGTGGAGTGCAAAGGTGCACACAAACAAGAAGGCCCAGACAGAACTTTTAATTTTTCATTTAAGTATTTCCTAAAATGGAAATCGAACCTGAACCTTTAAAACGGTATGGTGACTGTTGATCCGCCAAGCGGATTATCATCTAATAGATACAGCAATACCGCAGCACGATGCAAAAACATAAATTTTTATGCAAAATTATCACATAATTTGCTATTCCCGCTCTAAACGTCATAAATTGCGGGCTATTCAGAGCATAACAGTGTAACGGAACAGTCGTAAATAACGTTTTTATATGCAATATTAACGGTTATATTAACGGCACATCTCTAATATTCTGTTTTATATAACTGCTATATTCTGAGTGTTATGTACTTGAGGGACGTGTGGCTTTAGGCTAACATATGTTAACTTTAACCCTGATTTGACTAAACTCTAATGAGGTTTAACCCAAATGTGAATAAATAATCAGTTTTAAAAAAATAAGCTGTATCAACATTTTACCAACAAGTTATACAAGAATTCCCCTTTTTTAATATACATTTGATTTGATGTTTAAAATAATTTGTATGTATGGTATGTATTTTTACTACCTCCTCCATATTCACCTTTAAGAGGGAAAAATATGAATGGAAATTTTGGATAAATATAGTGTCATGTCCACTTTGAAGTGAATAAAGCCGCGGAAAAATTTGTTTAATAATAAATTATGAAGTTAATATTATACCTATCTAAGATAGCTATAAAACTACCAATAGTGAAGAGGTAATAAGATTAGAAGCATTTTAGAAAAGCTTCCTCTAATGGGACCATTTAGCAAAACTTGGTACTTTGTATAATAATCACGCAGGCTTTGAAGTGTCCTAACCAAAAATCTTGCACTGAAAGCGATAAGAGTGGAAATATTGTAGGGCATAGACATTTCAAAAGCTTCTAAATATGTAGAAAGTATTTTCCTGAGAATTAAAAAAGCGCAAAATCAAGCCTTTTGTAATTTGCTCTTGTTATATAATATTTGGATTAATCCTGTAGTAGAGTATAAAAATTTTCACTTTTGCCATTACTGCTCTTTAGTTAAAAAGAGTTTAGCCGTGACCACAAGCCATGCAATAAGTTCGAAATATCAGCAATTAAAAATTAACGCTGACCATAAGCCAGCGCTGAATAACGACAATTCTCTGCGCAAGATATGAACCAGCCGTATTGTCACCAGCAGCGAGGATCATTGATTTTTCTATTTTTTATAAAATTTAAATATCAAACAAACATGTAGACCACCACCTGATGATAAGTGGTTGCCGTCGCCCATGGACAACTCCATGAAGAACTACAGTCTCTACAGTCTACTTAAGGTCGGGTCAGATGCTTTGCTACTTCTGAGGACTGAGGTGGTTGCTTCAGTTGTAAACCAGCCGGTAATCACACCTTTCAACCGAATCGTACGCTTTACCTTAGGGATTAATATGGAGGTCGTACCTCCCCAATTGAACCTGTAGTTTTACTATCATGTTTACTAATGTGTCCAATGTCAAACTCATAGTCAAAGTCGAATAGCATTTATTTAAAGTTGATTCTTCCAGAACTCTTTCTGAACATTTGAAAGATCTTGATATTTTATGACAATAGCTAATGCTTACAGTTTGAAAAGTGCGAACGGGGGATACAAGACACAAAAGGTTTCGCCGCTTCGCAAACAGGCCGCATTAAATAATCACAAGCCTTATTACTTTCGTTTGAACTCGCCACGCTCTTAAAAAGACAGACGAATAAATCATAGGGAAAAAGTTTTATTAAACATTTCCAACTTTTAAGCGTTCGCTTTTCTCATGGAAATGAGCCACTTCTTCAATATTCCAAATGGATGTGGAATTAAAGTTTCATTTTATAGTTTATTGCCCTTCTAATAAAATATAATAAATTTATTATTCTTTCATTCTTGTACACTTTTCCTACCAGTATTCTTGTTGAGACTAATTAAGCGTATACGTTTCCCAACCTCCATGTGTTTAAACTTAAGCTGAGGTGAGGTGGAACATCCATCAAGTTTTTAGTCAGCTGGAGTCAGAAATAACCTTTCGTCAGCTCCGTGGTGGAAGGTACCCGTTCCGACTTTTCCTGACGTAAAAAAAGAAAAACTTAAGCTGTATGTTGTTTTCTGTACACCGTTACCATATAATTCTGTTGTTATGTGGTGGACGGTGTGCTACGTGGTTAACACGGGTGTGCAGAGGGTATCCCCCTAAGCTGGGTCCGATAAAGCCAGACCCCAATGGTGGAGTCCCAGTAATCGGCCCGTCATCCTTTTCATCTTAAAAATTAAAGTTTTGATTGATTTTTTATTCTATATGTATTGCGTTCTCTGCCTTTATATTATTTACTAGCTGTTATATAACATAAAATATATATAGTTATAAAACAAAACTAGCGTTAATTGCTACTTATGTTTGTTTTGTACATAACCCTAAAACTTTATCTAAAGTAAAATCTAAATTTCTCATAATATTGATTACTTGTCGGTGAAAAACCCGTCGAAATCGGTTTCGCCTTTTCGCAGATTACATGGAACAAACAGACAGACAAAAAAATGCAATATTGTCATATGTACCGTATAAACTTTTACACGCTTTCATTAACGACTCGCTTCAAAATGTAGCCGGCAACTGCACCTCTCCAACCGAAACACAAGTAATGCTTTACGTCGGATTATGAGGGCAGCAGTACCTCCTTGATCGAACTATAGTTCTCCCACATTTTATATTACCTAATATTTTAATATCACAAACAGACACTTTGATTTTTTTATATGTATATATTTTTAGTATGAAACGTAAAATGGTTTTAACTATCATCGCTTTCACTACATTGGAGTCACAAATGGCATCTTTCTTTAAGTAAATAATTTGTTTAAAATGCGAAGACTCCCGCCCTAATTAATTGAGTTTCATTTCGTTTTTTTCCCTCAAAGACAATTAATTATAAGACCTTGTCGTCTGCGTCTCGACTGTCTAAATACTTTCGCTGACTTTAAGATCACTTTATGTAATAATGTTAATTGTAGGAAAAATAAAAGAGAGTTATCACAAGAAAATTAAACGCACACTTTCAGTCAGTCAGTTTCTAATCGGGTAGTCAATTTGATAGGTGGGAGGAGTAAATATAGTTCAAGCGAGGAGATGCCACCGTCGCACTCATAGTGCGCGATAAGCAAGTTATCCCAAGAAAAATAAAGGTATATATATAATTCAAGGCTAACTACGATGTAATCAAGTGGTTAATTTGATTGGTGGAAGAACTATAGTTAAACTGGAGACATACCACCGCTGCCCTCACAATCCGCGATAAATCAATTCGGTTGCAAAGTGCGGTTGCCGGGTATTCAGAAATGAGGTCATCTTAGTGGTTTGATTAAGATGTCTATGGATTGCGACCACTTAATATTAGGTGAGCTGATTTTCTGATCTTCTAACAAAAACAGGTTACAAGTAAAACTGTTGTCGATATAAACAAATTTATAAGTGATAGTTCGACTGGATGGTACCACTGCTGCCCTCATAATCCGCTGTAAAGCAATTCCTGTGTTTCAGTTGAAGATTGCCAGCTACACTTACAAGTGAGACGACCACCTCAATCTTCTGAAGTACCAACGCGTCTATACACGACGTAAAGGCAGGACTTTTGTCTTGTTTGAGGTTGTAGATGAGACCATTTAAGATCATATGCACACTCGTTCGTTACTTTTAGAACATAAATAAAGAATAGTTAAAAAAACTTAAAAATGCGCTTTTATAAAAAATGCAAGTAAAAAAATATAAATAATAAAAAATAATTCCGATGTAAAAAAGTACGTATCTATCTATGAATACCATGCATACCATATGCATATGGGTGCATGGTATTCATAGGTCACTGAAAAAGCTCCCCAACGCTTTTTTTACATCGCAATTATTTTTTTCTTATTTTTTTAGTTGGATTTTTTATAAAGGCGCGTTTTTAAGTTTTTAATTTGCACATTTATTTGTTTTTTAAATAAAAAATATGTTAAATGAATGAAATAAAATGAATAAAAAATAATGTTTCAATGAAAGCATTGCGATAAATATTGGAGCAAGCCCACTTCCCGCCTACGCATACGCAACGTGGGAACTCAATTACGCTAATTGCGGACGGGGAACTTGTGCCGTCTTCAGCGCGGCTCTGATCTAGTTATAAACTCCCTCGAATTTACTTCTCAGCACAATGTTATAGTAGTGTTGACTAGTACAGCTTATCTGTACGCACTTAATCTAAACTTACTACTATATATATATTTGTTTTGCTTGTGTATACAACGTTTTTGTCCAATTTTGTGAAGAACATTCGTCTTATAACTCAGTCTTTTGCAAAATCTCTGTCATTTTTTTTCATCTGTCTGTTTGTATGTTCTTTTGTAACTGAAGAACATGTCGATCGATCTTGACGAAAAATGTGACATAATTGATACGATAAAGACAGACAAAAAAAAATTGAATTAATATCAGTAACTTACAAAACAAGTATATAATTATCGCAAACATAAATAAAAATACTATATTTATAGATACTGCACACATTAATTAATGATTTATGTTCACTGTGCCACTATTCATTTACAATGATGCTTTTGTGAACACGATATCCAACGATTACAAAGAAGCAACAAAGCCACATAATCGTGTGACACAAAACTGGTCTAAAACCCAAACCTACCAAAATAGGTCCACAACCACAACTGTTAAATTGACATAACTTTTTTAGCGCACACAAACACACATATAAATAGAAAAATAATCTAACCAATATTATTTTGGGTTCCACTGTATGCCCTTAATAAAAAGTTTTTCTCGTATATCTTTGATAAAGAGATAGCAATCACTTAGAAAGAAAGAATAATTTTATCGCTGAACACAACACACCAATTACATAATAAAAGAAAAACACAACACTAATAAAAAATATGACAAACATAAAAATTAATACATACTAATGAAATACAGGTATGTTGAGGTTCCAATTTTATTATTTGTATAAAAAGATTCATTATTACTTATTACATTTCAAAATGTCCAAAGAAGCGGATTAATACAGCTAGTAGTCTGTATTTATATGGTGGCAACAGAATTTGAATACACAAAGTTAAACTATAAACAATAGCAACTGTTAAATGGAATACCATCGCACTCCGCGTAACGATTCGTGTGACAAACACGGAAATTAATTTAATGCCAGCGCTTAGTGAGCACACTATATGGTATAAGTTAAAGAGGGCAGCGAAATAAATGTGTTAAAACTACTTTGCAACAATCTGCTACCACTAGTATCATACATAGTATATACTTCGCCCCAAATTCAAGTTTAAATATTGTATTCCATTGTAAGGTATTTACATACACTTAATGAATGTCAAGGGTACAATGTAAAATCAGTATACCGGCTTTAAGCGCCTGTTGACGAAGGTTGACCGGGAGAAAAAGCCGTCAGAAAACTCTCGGCTCTCTTTTTAAATCAGTCCTTGATAAATAAACATTATAAGAATCACTTTAGAAATAAAGTATAACTTAACAAAACGAAGCATCATCAGGGTAATTTGACTCTACGACCGTTAATATCTGTTTAACAGTCGTATCAGATACCCATTACGAAATTTTTGTAAATCAGAATAGAAGTTTTAAAGGTGGTAGAGCCGTTAGAGCTCGCCCGGGGCGGTACCACCGCCACCCTCATAACCCGCCGTAAAGCA
>DWON01000881.1:0-28283 GCA_018251015.1 Phocides pigmalion okeechobee | reverse complement strand
ATGCAAAATTATACTTTAATTTGTATAGAGATATATTCTGATGTCTAAAAAAAGACAAGTTGGCTAAGTACAAGTACATTTTGTATATAAAACAAATATATATATTTAGAGACTTTTGGAGGTCATCCATTAAATATTAATACTTAAAAAAATAAATAAAAATGTATCAATTGCGCTTCTCGCGGCAAACAAAAATTGTTAACCATGAAAAACACCGACTAATTTATAACCTCTCTCCTTTTTAAAAGTCCGTTAAAAATCAAAAATTTGATACAATTTCACTTAATATTTTTGTAAAATTCAACTTTTCAAGAGCATTACACACAAGTTTTCGAATATTTGTTATGTTTAGACTCCATATTGGATTTCAACTGCGGTGAATAGTTTGTATTTTAACATATAGTATTTTGATGCAAAATAATAAGATTTTTGCGAATCTAATAACGCTGTGGCTGGAGAGCGAGCAACAGGAGTCGCTAGTAAAAAGAACTAAGCGTGTGATCTTGGAAACACGCACCAATCAGCCGACATACAACAAGCGATGCATCTCGTAACACACGATGAAATAAATAAATAAAATAAGAAATTCCCAATAATAATTTACAACGTTTATTATAAAAATATTCTTATTCGACATACAATAATAACATACAATTTCAGAAGTACCGGCGTGCGCGGCGCGCCCCGCGTCCTCGCTCGCCCCGCCACCGGTTTTGCAACGCGATACGTTAAAATTATAAAGTACAAAATATTGTAACCGTTATTTTTTTTTTAGATTCGGTGTTAAAGCTCGCGTGCGGAGCGTGGGGGCGTGCGGGGGGGGGGGGGGGGGGGGGGGGGCGCCGCGCGACGTCGCACACTTATCCCAAACATAAGGAACGTATCTACAACTTACTCGCACTCGAATCCGTAAAAGTGTATCTTCGTAAAGGACAGCGCCGTCAACCCTCCCGTTTCCCGTTCATTTAGTCAACGAATCATTTCAAAGGTCAGCTCACATTAGTGTAAGTGAACGCAAACAAAAGTAGAGTTGGAAGCTTTTAATATGATGGGAATACAATATTAATAAAGAAAATCAAAAAAACAATTAAAAAGTATATAAAGTGTACAGTAAAAAAAAGACGAATGAAAATGTACATAAAATAAACAGCGTATGTACCGCACTGCGGCGCGCGGCGCCAGAGGCGATCATATTAAACCTAACTGAAACGGCTCCCGCGGCTGCCATTGCAATAGTAATCGTCCCTACTTTTTAAAGTTCGATAAGTAACATTGATTAATATATAAACGTCGTCAGTGACGCCACTGAGGAGAACGCTCCAACTTCATTAAGTTTATGCCGGTGTATGAAATAAACAGAATAACAATATAACACAAAGTAGCGATATTATTTGCGAAGCGTTCGCGGGATTGTGAGAGGAGAGAGTGCGAGACCTTGAAGATGACAAACATATTAAAGATAAGAATCACTCAACATGTCGTGATAAAAAATAAATATTCAAAATATACAAAAAAAAATCTGATTCTAAACTAGAAGTTGTCCCGCTCAGAAAACTCCAGGTGGATACCATAAATTAAAAGGAATATATAACAAGATAATCTTACGTACGACTGTAATGGATAAAACGATCTAACTAGACTAACAGCTGACCGGCGGCAGCTGCCGAGTAGCTCTTGAATGGTGCAAATCCCTCGAATTAACAAGATAAATGGAGAATAAACTACTGATTACACTGGCACTCGTAAAAACTTGCATTCATCGTAAATTTATTGTCGACGAAGGGCAAGTGTTTTGTAGCTTTTTCCAAATAGTATCTAATATCCAATAATATATAATATGCTAGAAGCCGGCGCCCGCGGAGGGCACTCTAAGGGACAAAAGTGAATCCACAAAAGGGCCTCGTCGAACACGGTAACGATGCATATAGAACAGTGTGCATGGCTACATACTTAAATTATAAAACAAAGCAGCAGTGTAAGTTGCATAACTTATAACTATGCCCTAAAGGTATATATTCTAACGACGAGCGGGATTAGTAAAAATGTGATATGACCTTCGAATGAGCATAAGGCTACAAGCGATAATTTCCGACGGCCGCGGGTTGTCCTCTACATACGCACTGTCAACACAAAAATTATAAAAGGCACTTTCAATTGCTACTTACGTTTTACAGTTAGATATAGGCCAACTACACTATACTCCCAAGTGGAAACGACGGCCGCGGAGCCTTCGAGATAAGTACTTTTCCTTTTCCATAGATTTATATCCGACTGTATTCAATCGAAAACAAACTCATCAGATCATCGAAGTAGAATTTTGCCGATTTACCAAAAATACATTTGAACACTTTTTTGAAATAGGCGCAATTTTTTTCATAGACGGTAATGGACTTCCGTGTGTACTTTGTTGTCGGTCAAATCGAACTCGAAAGAGATCAAAGCAACCGTTCGGATGTGGAAAATGTACGCGTCCCACGGTCGGCGCGTCCCGACGTGGGGCACCTGGGGGTGTAGTGTGTGCGCGCGCGCGCTTACCCCGGCACCTCCTGGTCCGAGTCCGCGTTGTCCTCGCCCTCCTCCTCGTCGTTCTGCCCGCCTGCCGAACATAGCACCGCGTTAGCGCCGGCTTCCGTCGTCACGTAACCGGTAGCCAAACTAATAGGGGGTTGCTAAATATTGAACGTGGCAATGATCTTGACGTAGATCGAGAGGGAGGCGTGCTCGGAGTGAAAATATAAATGAGGGCTCACGGTGGCGGCGCACGTAGCGGCGCGCGGGCGGCGGCCGGTCGTCGGGCGCGTCCGTGAGCAGCGACGCGCGGTAGGCCACCAGCGGCGCCCACTCCTCGCCCCACTGCAGCGACGGGTTGAACTTCGTCTCCAGGAACTGCAATCGTACATGTACCGTGTCTCGATGGCGTGTGACGAAAAATTCTGATTTTTCGACGTAACGATTTTTTTACAGAAACTTGTTAATCGTAGGTTACACGGCGCCGTTGACGCGCCGTGCAAACGAAAGTTAAACTAGGTTTACGTTTGTCCGACGCGTTCTGTATAAACGTGACGGTTCGTTCGAGGCCCTTGGGCGACATCGAGGATGCGAACGTAGCAGGAGGGCGCACCTTGAGCACGTGGCGCTTGTCCTGGCGCAGCAGCTTGCCGGAGAACTCGGCCAGCGGCTCGAGGAACAGCAGGCGGCGCGGCGGCGTGGCGGCGTGCGCGGCGGCGCAGTGCTCCAGCGCCGCGAACGTCACGCCGGCGCGGTGCAGCGCCGTCAGCGCCTCGCGGTTCTTCACCGCGTCCAGCCCGAACATCACCGAGAACCGCTTGGCCAGCTCCTGCCGCCGACGACACGTTTATTATCCGGCGGCCCGTGGGCGTGGAATGCGGTGTACGGTGAGACCGGGCGGAGGTGCGTACCTTGAGCTCGAGCAGCTCGGGCAGCTGGCGGTGCGGCGCGGGGTGGCGCGCCAGCAGCTCGCCGAACAGCGCCTGCATGGCCAGCTCCATGGTGAGCGCGCAGTTCAGCTTGTTGATCTCGCGCGCCTTGCTCAGCGTCGCCTTGATGATGTCGCCGTAGTCGTTGTAGCACTGCGCACGACGGTGTTTCGGGGCAATTTAATTCGGGAGTCAGGGCGAAATAAATGATGTGACACTCTGAGAGAACTCCCTGGTTTAATATGAAGGCACTTACAAGTGCGCATGGGCAACAGTAACGTCCTAAATTACTTTGTTTCTATAATATGCTGCATTGTTCAGTGGAAAACTAATCAAATGTGTGGAATACACATGAACAAAATAAAACGTTTGTTTCCACGTACCCTACATTTTTAAATCATCAATTCGATAAGTTTACAAAATAAAAAAGAGAGTTTCATAAACTTATTCTCACATACAGTGATTTACACAAAACGAAAAGCCGTAATATCTGAGCAACTACAAATTTAACATACTGTAATATCCAACGGGGATAATTCACGTGATCGTATTATATGTGAATAAAGTTACAATAAGAAATAAGAACACGTGGCGCCATCAAAAGTTTTGTTTCAATTTCGAGTACATTTGAAATTAGGGCCATTTGAAATTGTGAATCGGAAAATACTTTTAGGTATCGATGAAATAATATACATAATCTGCGAATGTGAGCCGATCGCAAGATGGCACCACGCAAACAGGGTACCTTAATGTAGTGCTTGAAGACGTCGGCGGCGCGGCGGATGGGCGCCACGTTGTACACGATGAGCTTGCAGTAGGCGGCCAGCAGGTTGCGCCGCTTGTGCAGCTCCTCGATGCGTCTCTCGTCTTGTCCGTCTGCAACACGCGCGCCGTCAGCCGCCGCCCCGCCCCGCCCCGCCCGCCCCACGCCGCGTGACTACTCGGTCGACGTACAACACCGTTTTTACTGAACATTGTTAAATGTAAACGTCGTTCTCTTTAAAAGGGCCTCATAGATAGGTGTATGTTACACCTTCGTTCTTACGAGTGGACGATACAAGAAGCGAGATAACGAATTGACCGTGACCGATAGGGAGATTACTGCGAAAGCCTCGAAACGATTTTATAAGAAATTAATGAAATCCAAGGAACCGATTGGGATGTTCGCACGCACCGCATAGTCACGAGATTTCGGCGTACACCGGATTCATCGCTAACGATTGTCATCGACAGTCCTTACTGGCACGAATTAATGAAACAAGCGTCCGCGGTGAATCGACCCCACACATGTTAAGGCTTAGGTTTATTTTACATATGAATCATGCACCACTCTAAATAAAAATCTACAAATCACAAAAACAAGAAGCTCGATTGAATGATGTTCTTCGTCATGACGTAGATTAATAGCGGAAAGTCTCGTCGAAGGATAGAGATGAAATTTTAGTAAAGCCAGTCGTGCCGTCAGCGTCGCGTCAGTCACGCCCCAAGCCGCGAGCCGGCGGGGCCGGTGCCGCCGCCGGCTTCCAAATGTCGAAAGAACCTCATCTCAACGTTAACGATCGCAAAAAAAAAACAGAATGGCACTGCACAAAACATGCTCCAAAATCACAAAACTCCTCAAGTGTGTTAATAAAAATAATGCGATCCGAGACCGCCGGCGACGGCAGGGCGGCGCGCGGGTCGCCGTCGGTTGCGGATCGGCGAAGCGGGCGCGACAATTTTCCCTTAGTAATGTTAGGTGAGGTCACGCATCGAGTGCACGGGACGCGCGCGGAGACAAAAATATGCATTATTGGCATTCGCGCCGCTCGCCATTACTAAGGAAAACGCGCCGGCGGACTAGTGCGAGCGAGAGCAAGGGCTTACCGCGTCGGGCGCCACCGCGACGGCCGCCGCACGCACCGAGCGTCACATGCAACCAAACACACCGCACCGTTACACCGCCGCTCGGACTGTACATCGCGTCTCTCACTCGTGAGCCTCATACTGAATAATGCATATTTTTTCTCGTCGTCCCCTTTCACTACGCGAGGGATCCGTCGGGGGACGGCGGCCCGCGCGAGGCTGCGAGTGCACCATCCCCGTCTACATACACAACGAACGCGTATCCCAATTTAGAAAAATCCTCAAAACCATAACCCACTCATCAACAAAAGTATCGAATGCAGCCCGTGACTATATAAGACGTTTCATACAAATATTTTTGCATCGTTTTAATAAGCGAAACGTGACATGAGAGCGACCAGTTGTACTGTGTTACACTTAGGGACAAGTAATCGTTTACGAAACCATAATATTTAACAAACAATTAAGCCGTGGCTAGTTCGACTTCCCCATTTGTAAATTCGATTTATATGAAATATTCATTGTAAATGTAAGTATTTTCATAATACTGTTTTTATTCTTTAAAATATTTTCTGTAAAGTTAAACAGATAGATTAGAATGTAAAATGTTTTGGTTTTGAAACTATTAAAACATGGTGAGTTCCGTGTGTAGCACACGAGGCGCCGTCGTGTGTAAGACTTGTGTCATTTGTTTGTAACCAACTAGTATTTTTTTCATAAATATTTCAAATTGTTGTCCTTAGTGACCACAATAGTTTGTTTTTCATAATCCACTTATAATGAGCACAATTGTATTGTCCTTAAACAGTCTCCTGTGACAATGGCCGTAAAACGGGATTGTAAAATATACGTTACAAAACTCTTAAATTTCAGTAGATTATCAACTCTAAGTAGTGTACTTGTCGTTGAGTTGACAGTACAAGCAACTTTTACATTTTTCTTAATCTACTTTTACTAATCCCGTCTTAAAACTTATCGTTACAAAAGGCTTTATTCAAATACTATACAATTTTAATCGCTTTCAGTAAAATAATTTGAAATGAAAAAGTAACGACCGTAAAAGCTCCCTATCATAATGTGTACATTAAGAACAAGCACGATTTCTCCATAGACGCGAATGAAATGTTTATTATGAAAAATGTTTCATGTAATATACAAACTAAAAACTTAAGCGTTGAGTATTGCGCTCAATGTTGTGGTACGTTCATAAAGTAACGTAATGTCATGTCACGTCATGTCATGTCATTTGATTCAGTATGATTAAATTAGATGTGTGTGAAGACGAGCTCGGCCCGAAGCCACATCGACATCGTCACAGTAGCACAGTGCAGCGGCCCGTCGCTGGAACACGTGCAACTAGTCACCATTGTGCATCAATTTTCCGTTTTCCTACAAGGGGCAGCCATTAGATTCATCGGTCAAACAAACCTAACATACGCGCAGCTCGCGGTCCGTGTGCTGTGTGTGGTGTGTGTATGTGTGTGTGTGGAATGTGGTGTGTGGTGCGGCGCGTGGCGCGGCGTTACCGTAGTTCTGCTGCACGAACACGAACTCCTGGATGAAGTCGTTGAGCAGGTCGCAGAGCTCGACGTCGGGCTCGTACACGAGCGAGCGCACGGCGGGCTCGCCGGGGTGGTGCAGCGTGGCGAGGTGCTCCGCGAAGAAGATCAGCAGGTCGCAGATGCTCGTGTACGCCTGCGCATTCCACACGGGCTTGCGGATTATCCATACCACTCATTCATCGTAGGCGTTCGGTCTGAGGTCGTCCGTTCTTCCAAAATTATTCATAAGTTTCACGTCGGAGTTTAATTTTAGCAGTCATCTCGGACGGGGAAAAGTAGGGTTTCTCTTCGAACTTCGGTGAAGATTTATATAGTTTATTATTTTACACTATTAGGAAATGCGAAAATGGACTCGCAAAATGTACACATTTTATTATGCGGTTTGACTCACGATTAACGAATTTTCTATTAAAACTCGTCAACGATCACGTAGCGCCGAAGTTCGGTGCAACACATGCAACACAAGAAGCGCGTACCTCCTCGCGTAGCTGCGGCGCGTTCCCCTGGCGCACGATGTCGCGGCACAGCGAGCAGTAGGCGTGCAGGCGCTCGCGCAGCGCCGCCGCGCCGCCCTCGCCGCCCGCGCCCCCCGCGCCGCGCTCCTCCAGCTCGTGCAGCGACCACAGCAGCGAGTAGAACAGCGCGCGCACGACGTACACCAGCGCCTGCGCACGCCGCCGCTACAGCCGCCGGGCCCGCGCCCGCCGCGCCCGCCGTCGCGGGGGCGACGGTGCCGCTTGCCCGGTTTCGGTTTTTTTATGTGAGAAGTGTAGCCGACGAGCATGCAAGCCACCCGACGTTAAGTAGTCGCGGCCCATGGACGTTCACGTACGACCAGAAAAACGACTGAAATCCTATCTGGCCTCGAACGTAGATACGTTGTTACTCCTGAAAACTAAGATGGTCGCCTCGCTCCAGAGTGTAGCCGGCGACCGCACCTCTCCGACCGAAAAGCGAGCAATGTCCAGACGGTACCTCCCCGGTCGGACTATAGTTCTCCCACCTTTAATATATGTATACGTTCGTCGGTTTAAAATTTATAACTTAACATTTTCGCTTTGATCCCTTTTCAAAGTTTTTTTACTGAGTAGGTAAAAGGAAACCTCGATAAACACACGCAAGAAACGTGAATCACCGCCACATACGTCACTCAGACCTTATCGGCACTCATTTGTTACCTTCTTTTTATTATAAAATTTTAAAGCTCAATCTTAAAAATAAAATTGAAAATCAATTTATAAAACGCACACACATAAACAAACGATATACATATAAAAGAAACACAATTGTAGGTAATCGATAACTGTACGTACCTGCGTGGGCATCTGACTCTCGTTCTGCCGGAGGCACTTGGGCAGGTCCTCGAACATGGAGTCCCAGATGTTGGTGTCGTTCATGTTGTGGCAGGTGTACATGATGGAGATCTTGCGCAGCGAGTTGATCACGTTGAACAGCTCGTCCGCGTCCGGCGTCTCGCCCTGCGCGACGCTATTAATGTAATCGATTGAACCCAATGCCTGCTTAATGTTAACGATTTCGAACGTCTACTTGAAAATCGGATGCAAAAATAACAGGAATCTTCCCAGGTCACAGCTTGGGAGTACCAAAATTGTCAGTAGCAAAAAAGTATTACTGTTACTTTTTTTATTTGTATTTTGAAAACCTCCATTGCAACGTTTCACTTCGAAAGCTGCAATTAAACAACGCAAATCGTTAGAAAAGTATAGTACGCCAAGGATCGCCTATCATCCGATGGACTAAATATTTTCAAAAAAATGGTAAATCCCGGACGGTACCCCCTCGATGAGGCTGCGGAACTCGTCGATGGCCTCCTTGTAGCGGTTGACGCACATGTCGGTGATGGTGGCGCGCGCCACGTTGCAGCGCGTGTACACGGGCCCGGCCTGCGCGCACAGCGCGTCCAGCGTGCGCGCGCACGTCTCCAGCACCTCCGCCTCCGTCTGCACGCTCACGATGTCGCGCACCTTGTTCAGCAGCAGCGTCAGGTTCTGCACGCGTATATGATGAACTTCCACGGTCAAAAACGTTATCTCGAGAGAGGACAGCGGACAATATTTGTTGCCTGCGATCACTATCACCTTCATTAGTCGGATACGAATCTCCCTAACGAGAGAGGTCACTATACGACGTTATTGAATTAACTCGCTCGTTCGATCGTCGAGCCACAGATCAAATTTAAAATTTCCCCATCGCGGTTAGACAACGGACGTGCATTACTCATATTGGAAACAAAAAATGTAAGATAGCAAAGTATACTGACGGCCTCCTGGCGCTGGGACGTGTAGAGGTCCAGGTCGAAGTACTGCGGGATGCTGATGAGGTTGGTGAGCTTCTCGTGGTCGGCGCCGAACTTGTCGAGCAGCGCCGGCAGCGTGGCCATGAAGTGCGCCGTCATGCGCGCGCGGTCGTCGCTCACCATCTGCCGACACGCGCCACGCACGCCACCGTATACATGCCATTGCTACATTTCATGCGCCAGCTAACAAAAATTATTCGTCGATGTGGCTCCTTAACGTACGTTAAATGTTTATGTCGACGTCTAATGACGGTGCTTCACCGATGGAACCCTTGTGTACTGTTTATTTTGTTAAATGACGTACTTTTATCTTTACGTTCTTTACGATCCTAAGACATTCATAATTCATTATTGAGGTTACGATGACTACAATACAAAAAGTAGACATATTTATATATTTGTTAAGATAGTAGTAAACGAGCATGCAACACGCCAAACGTTAAACGTTAACTCTGCATATAAAACCGGAATGCTACCCAAAATACATGTATAAGCCATCCCTGAGAACTACGATAAAATAGCTCGAAATTTTCTAAACACAAATCATAAGAATCGTCATTCGCTTAACTTTCCAACGTTTAAAAATAATATTGCATAAATCACCAACCGACAGAGTTTAAGCCGCCGTGATGATAGCAAGCAGAGCAAAGTAAGCCAGCGCAGTCACCTTGGCCTGCTCCTTGGACAGCATGTGCTGGTGCTTGCGCGACGCGCCGCGGCCCACGGGCGGCTCGCCCGAGCTGGCCTGCCGCACGCAGCACACCATCAGCTCGATCAGCGACGACTCCTGCATTCCCATTTTACCCTTCCTTATTCATTTTTTGTGTTATCGATTGTAAATTTGTTTCTATCTTCGCCAATAAATTTAAGGTGGAAATTGAAAGTGAAAAAAAAATATGAATGCGTTTAGGGAGAGGAAAATAACGACGGGGAGACCGAATAGTGTTTACTTTTCAAAATTGGCAGTGAGGACAAATTTAAGAACCACAAAAATAACCAACATGTGTCTCCTTTGCTAAATTCCCCAATTATAGAAAAAATATACATGACATCAAATAAATAAATTGAAGTTTATACAGACTAATAAAAAACGAATTCGTTTACCTGTCTATTGTCGAGCGCTTCTTCAGTGGGGCCGGCCTCCTCCAGCAGCAGGTCGGTCATGCACTCCCAGTCCTTCATCATGGGGTTCGAATCGATCAACGAATCGACCAGGTACGCGCCGTGCTCGTGGAGCTGCACGAGAGGACATTGGCTTTGTTACATTATTACATTCTATATAGAAAACATTTAAGTTGAATTAAAAGTTCACTCAAGTTCATAGAATTGTGTAGCAAGTACAGCGATGAGCCGAGAACGGCGAACGATGGCGTAGCGTTTCTATTGTCATGTTAAGCGAGTAATGAATGAAGACAATCCGAACGATGCCGATCAGCAGCCACAGAGACCGGAGCCATGTGAAATTTAAAACTTTATTTGAAAGATTTTATTAGCTAGATATGATTCGAGCCGACGGAGAGAAGATAGACGGACGTACCTCGGACTCGATGAAGAACTGCACGAGGTCGCGCACGAGCGTGGCGTTGCGCGGGCGCAGCTTGCCGCGGCGCGAGCGCACGGGCGCGGGCTCGCCGTCGGCGCGGAACAGGCGCACGTTGAGGAACTCGCCCGCCGCCGCCGCCACCGTGCGCCACGACGAGTACACCAGCTCGTACACCATCTCGCAGTCCTTGTCCATCAGCACGTCGGGGTGCATCCTGCGAGCACCGCCTCGCTACACTACACTTTCCGTGCGCAGGTGCCGTGTTCACGTCGCCGTATTATTATGTTATTCATGGATGTTATACGGACACTTAAAAATACAATATGTCTATGAATTTGTGGCGCATCTTCGGTCTAGAGAGAGCATCTATAGTTTAGTGCCGCATCGCTGTCTCGATCGAATACATATATGAGCACCGCAGAGAAAGTGTTAAACAAATTTTGGATAATGTTTATTACACGTTATGTTTACGATTAAGGCGTTGGAATCTAATACTCACTTCAAAATAGCCGTAACGAGTTTGACGGCATGCACGGCCACTTCGGTTTCCTTGTCCAGAGCCATGGACACGATGCGATCTTTGAACTTGGACGTGAACAGCTCGAGTTTTCCTTTCAACTCCTCACACTCATATAACGGCTGCAAGGCTTGGAGGCATCTTAAACGAACTTCACCCACCTATAAAATTAATGGTTTTACAGTGAGCAAATGCAACCCCATAAATACCAGTTTTCATTAAATTTCTCCGACCAAATTTTTTCTGACTAAAATTTTTCCTTAGCTATATGACAAAATTTAAAAAAAGTTTTCTTTGTATAAATACTTGATATATAATGTAATTTCAAAATAAGTACCGTCTTTAACTGATACATACATTAACATAACACGAAAAGTCCCAAATCCATTTATTATTTCTTTTTATAGACAATAAAAATTTTTAGTAGGTAAAGATAACACCTTATGGGGAGTAAAATAAAAAGCTTTCGTTTACACAAAGTAGAAATGTCAAGACCAACAAACCTATCAAGTTAAATATTGTGAGAGACAGTATAGGACATACCTTATCATGCAAGGTCCAGCCAATGTACTTGAGATATAGATCATCGAGGAAGTGTGCAGGGAATTTTTCCATCCAAATACCTATTTCAGCCATTGTGATTGCTCTTATGTCTGGTAACGTGTCCCTATTAAACAAATATAAATTTGAATAATAATCATAAGGCGATTGTCAATTTAATTGGTTATTCATTCTTGGCAATTAACCTAATTCTGAAGTCATTGAAATAGGGCAAATATGTGTGCTTGTTATCATGTATGGTGGCATTAATATACCTGTAACGGTGCACAAAGACAGATTTAAACATGTAGGAGAGCATGTTCTTGATCTCCTCCATGTTCTCCTCAAGCTCCTGACGTTTGGCGACGAGCACCTCGAGGCGCTCACTGGCGCGCTTGTCGCGCGCCTTCAGGCGCTCCGCCTCATACTGACGCAGGCAGTTGTCACAGTTCACGCTGGTCAGCAGCGCCACGTCCACCAAGGCAGTCATCAGCTTCATCACTATTTGATACAAATTAATGTTATTTCTTGAGAATATAACTAATGTATGTGTTTGTACAATGCATTAATCATACCCATTAAAAAAATATTGACATCAAACAAGCCATTGTGTTCATTTCATATATTTTTTCTTTACTTGTACTACTATGAGCAAATATCTTATATTTAATAGTATAATAATAAGAACAATAGATGTTACATTTTTATTGTTAGTCAAAGTTATAAAGATATTCTTTTATTGTCAGTACAAGTTTCACATATTACATTACATTACATAAAAAAACTTGCAATATAATTTTCATAGTAAATGTAACTAAAATAGACTCACCAGCCAAAGTAGCAGTGTGCCTGAAAGCCCTGACTTGAGAGTCCGAGAGGCCAGTAAGTAAGGATATGATGTTATCCATCAAGTACTGATCATAGATGATTGAGTATTGGCACATCTTCACTAGAGTTTGAATGAACTCACAAAAATTGGAACGGAACTTTTTCCAAGTTTGACCCGTCATTATCAGCGGGTACTCTCCGCTTTCCTATGAGGGATATAAGAGTTCATTAGGAATATTACTTCATAATTATGCAAATGATTTTAATTAAACAGATTGAGAGCATGACAAGACAATTAAATGTACCTCATCAAATTCTTGTGTCATTTTCTTGATAATAAGTGTGTGATCCATCTGAGCCATATCTGGTGTAACCTTGCCTCGACAACCAGAAGAATTAATGAAGAACTGCATCAACTGCACCAGTGCACTCTCCCGGTTGGTTTTGTATTCTTCTATCCACATGTCCACCACTTGCTACATAAGCACAGAAAATGGGATAAATCCTAAATCAAATGAATCAGTGTGTATAATTAGGTTAAAAGAGTTATTGCTATACATACATTGATTGCAGTCTTGTTAAATCTAAGTATGTTATAGAGACTGTTTTCATCATCTCCCGGAAGAAGAACCGGCGGAGGAGAATATGCCGGAGGTGGAGCGGTTCCGCGGCCGCGGCCCCGGCCTCGCCCACCACGCCCGCGACGGCGCAGCGGCGGCGGTGGTGGAGACTCGGCCAGACGACCCACATAGCCACCGTCACCTCCTCTACCTCTACTGCGAGTTATACGTTTGGTGGGCGCCGGGGATGGTGATCTGGGATCTTCCTCGTTAAGTTCCTGAGGTTCCGCGGTTTCTTCGGGTTCCTCCCGAGGCGCCTCAGTGGCGGTCGAATTTACTGGCGCTCCAACGTTGAAACTTGAGTAGCTGGGCGTCTCCGGCTCATGAACTGATTGTCCGCCGTAATCCGTCATAGGAGTCGCCGGCGTCATAGGATTTACGTACTCCGGTGGAGGATCGTCCATCCGGATTCGTTTTCCCCCTCGGCGATGCATCTTGTTTACTGATCTGTTCGTCTATATCGAAAACATTACAAGTATAAATTATTCACTATATTAATTCCAGTTCAGTATCCACTATTCGCACCACACCCTAAACTCTAGTAAAAATCAATACAAGCATCGACCGCTCCGCATTTCACTAGAGAGGGACGCCATAAGACAAACAGAGACATAAGCATCTTAGCTAGCGGCAGCCATTATTTTAGGCAAAAGCAAAAAATATTATAATATGCCTCAACTAGCATAATAAAAATAATATAAAGTATCGAAATTATATTTTTATTTAAGTGAAGTATTTATAGTGCCTATTTAATTTAAGATTGAATGATTTCATTTGAATTATCTTGATTAGGATTTTTTTACATGTAGCAATAATTTAAATTCCGATCCCGATGACTGAGGCAGGCTGAGCGAGCTCATCGAACTGTCACATTTTGGAATCGTATGATTCTGGATATTAATTATTTCAGTTTTTGCATAAAAATATAAAAATGGCCAAGAAAACCTATGATTTATTATTCAAACTGCTTCTTATTGGTGATTCTGGTGTAGGGAAGACGTGTATATTGTTTAGATTTTCAGACAACCACTTCACGACGACATTTATATCAACTATCGGTATGAAACTGAAGTTGGAACTAATTTCATAATTCTAGTCCTCGGACTTATTGTGGATAAAACTTATTCGTCAAAAACGAATTATATATCCACATTTGTTCAAATTTAAGTGTTACGCTTTTAATAGATTTATTGCAATGTTTCATATTTTCTATTCTGTATGAATCACATGAAACGCCAAAATGCATTCATTCGTCATATTTTGAACTGTTTTTTAAACATTTGATTGCCGAGATAACAGGAGTGTATTCTACGACAATTAGTAAAGATTGTGTTTATTGATAAACCTATTTATCAATCGGTTTTCAGGTATTGATTTTAAAATCAAAACTGTTGAATTAAGGGGTAAGAAAATAAAACTCCAAATATGGGACACGGCAGGCCAGGAGCGCTTCCACACCATCACCACCTCCTACTACCGCGGCGCCATGGGCATCATGCTTGTGTACGACATTACTAACGAAAAAACATTTGATGATATTGTAAAGTGGTTAAGAAATATAGATGAGGTAAGTTATTTTTGTGGTAGTGATGCAGTAAAACAGTGATATTGGATTTTCTGTCCAATTGCATTATAGCTCATAGCTATTTTTTTGTAAACTAAAGTTATTAATATGTTTTTCATTTTCAATGTAGAGAATCATTTTTAAATACATGTATCATTATAACAAGTGTCCATTCCAAATTGTAAGTTCTTTGCCGATGTCTTATTCTATTGTTATATAGAATTGCATCAATACAATATCGAATAAATGTGTATCAATAATATCCATTATTATATTACAGCATGCAAATGAAGATGTAGAAAAAATGATACTTGGCAACAAGTGTGATATGGAGGAAAAACGGGTTGTGAGCAAAGAACGTGGGGAAGCGGTGAGTGTACATTTTAATTCTCGGTTATACATTGTTGTGTGCTAGGACTGCAATCTACATAAAAAAAACTGAACTACCTGTTCATATTTTCAATATAACATATCTATTGTTACTGTCTGCCAATACTTTCTCATCATTGTTATTACCCAAGAATTAAGAAGCAGATAACAAAATATTAAGTTAGCAATATACTATAAAACATATATATTAATACTAAGTATATTTTTATAAATAATGATGTATAATGAAATAATTATTTATTATTTAACTTCACTCACTTTAACAAAATTTGCAATGAATTATATTCTGTTGTTAACTTAAATTCACATGATTTTTATGTTGCCATTCAAATAAATGATGTTGTCATATCATAGTTTCTATTTCATTGGTATTATTTGTGTTGTAGATCAATTTATACTCAGAGTAGTATGAACAATGATCCTTCATTATACAAAAAAATGTGTTAATTACACTTTAAAAGTTTACCTAATTATCAAACTGCAGTTATGTACAGGCTTCCTTTCAGCTTGTGACTCAGCTTGCGCTTTTTGCCGACGCGTGTTTTAATAATACTTTACTATAGTTTTTTATATCATGATACACACTAATTTTAGCTTTATGTAACCAACTGGAAATACACCAGAAGCAAACGTGGAATAAAGTCAATATTAAAGTTGATTCAAGCAATAATAAACTGAACTATACTACATTACATAATAAACCCTGACTCATATTTATATTTTTCTAATTCTATATTTTTTAATACTGGATAAGTAATAGATTTATTCTATGTTAATTTTTTTTCTTTAAACTATATAAAAGAATTAGGAAATTCTTGAGATGGGTGTTACAATACCTCTCAAATTTTTGTATGCTTCATATTTACAATAGGTTGTACTTAAACAGGTTGTACTTAAATAGGGTTACTTTCATGCCATGTTTAAATATACATAGGAGTAATAAATAATACTGTAGCATTATTTATAACTGATAATCTATCTACAATTTACAAGACTATACTGTACTGTACTGTCGCAGAGATAACAAAATGTTATATTCCATTATTTATATTTTATTACTGCAATTAATTTATATACCGGAGAATTGCAGTATTTTACAGCACAATTCATAATGTTACAAAAAGACATTAAGTTTTCTCACAAGCGAAGCATTATTATCTGGGGTCTCACAACCTTTTCTTGAAACAGTTATACTTTACCGACATTACAAGTTTTGGCATATCGAAACTTGTCATAAAAAAAACATCACTCTTCTTATAGATAATTTAAAAGAAGATTGTCCTGACACATAGCATACATATTTAAAATAATTGTAAGATGTTCAGCAGCAGATAATTAATTGGCGCCGCAATTCGAGCTAGTCGCATTATTGCAATGCAATTATAGTGTTAGTCGCATTGTCCCTTTTTTATAACAGAACAGACAGTCATCCTTGGCAATCTACGAAAAGATTGATAATAGAAGGCGTAAAATTATAATCGTTATCGTACCCCAGATCGCGCGCGAGCACGGCATCCGGTTTATGGAGACGTCGGCAAAGTCGAACATCAACATCGACCGCGCGTTCTCGGAGCTGGCGGAGGCCATCCTGGACAAGACGGCGGGGCGCGAGGCCGACGCCGACCTGGCGCGCATCGCCGTGGAGCGCCGGCCGTCGCGCGCGCCGCCCGCCCGCGCCTGCTGCGCCTAAGACGCTCGCCGGAACTGCCGACTCCCCACATTGTGTGTAATGTATTACATTCATGAAAAGAGAAGAGGTAAATGAACGCAACATTCTCACGCGCCCATATTGAAGCGATGTCTACGTCGATTTTACCCCATGCTCTTTCAAAATGTATGTAACTTTAAATCACTTATACATATTCGTAGTGTCTTAAGTCCGAACAAAGTCCCTTTGACAAATACATTGTGGCGACCTCTCACTACTCATCAATGGGAGATCTGATAGGCCCGCTAGTGAAAATGTTCTACTTAACTTGAAGTCAAATAATATTATATGAGAAGTATTTAGATAATGAGCAGTGATAGGTCACAATGATTTTAATATAAGATATTTGGCTGGGTATGTTGGTCAATACACACAGTTTAAAATTGTACTGCATATTGTATATGTATCATTTTTTGAATTTTCATTTGCCAAATGTTGAATAAAACTGCTTGATAAAGACGTGGCACGACACCGGGGTAATCGGTAGAATTGGGCGGCGTCGAACCCAATTACTTATGAATATTGTCTGAAGAATCTCTGGTTCCAGCGACCAGTTGAAGGTGGCCAGTCGTGGTCAGATGCACTGCGGCTATTGAATTAATCATAAACAGCTTTTTATATTACGTCTCGTTTATATTGTAGCACTATCTATGTAGTAATGGCGGGAAAGTGACGCGTGCGAGGCTTCTCGGTCGTGTGACTAGTCGCAGGAGGAGTCCCGGAACACGACTGTACGTTGTTATTAAGCAGGCGCAGTCCGCGCCAAACTTTTTGCCCGTTCGAAGGTTAGCGTTTCGTTGCGTTCTACAAATGTTGGCCCACAGAAGACCCAAAGCACGCAATACTGTCATCATGTATCATTTTTCTTAATAAATAGAAATAAAAACCAATACGGTGTTATCTATGTTTGCTTCTCGCTTGTTCTTTATAACGCGTAAGATATGAGCACAAAATACACCATTTCTGATTACATTCTTTATTGAGATAGGTTAAATTTTTTCTCAAGTCCAAACTTTCGTTATAATAATAACACCCATTACATACAACGATTACTCGTGTAGTGTCGGTGCGATCACCGCGAGTTGTCAAGTGTTTAAAACGGTCATAAAATTTGGCGCGTGCTGTTCGTGTCAAAAAGGAGATAGCTGCATATAAATTTAAATAGTTTTTTGCTCCTCGTTACCGATAGATACTCAGACTGTAGGCTTGATTTGTGGACAGGTCTCAAAACTTATTTCATATATATTACTCGCTTTTTGGTTACGTTTGTACTTGAATTTGCGTTCTTAATATTTGTAAAACGATCTGCAAATGTGGTTTAATTTCACTTTTCTAAACTAACAAAGTTATATACTTACGTACTCTTCCTGCACAGTGTTCTTTAGCGTTAAGAAATTGAAGGGAATTTCAACCGCTCTGTTATAACTATCAATTTAAATATTTTTCATGTAGCTTTAAGTGTAATTATTTGTGCAATAAGAAGTCGCAACGATACTTATAAGAGAAATGAGAATGAGAAATAAATTACATGCAGAATTTGCTTGATATTTAATTGTGTGTAATGTTGCATTATGAAAACAATTATATTGGTACACCTGGTAATTTGTCATCCATTATATAAACACATGTTATGCTCTTGACAATATTAATAATCCTTAACACATTTCAGTTGTAAGGTAACTCATTTCAGAAGATATATTTTGTATTAAATCTTTGTATAACAGTTGTTGAAATTTTCAATATCAGTTCAGTTTAGAAATTTTCTGTATAGAACTACTGCTATATCAATGTTCTGTTAGTTTATAAATTGAGGCATGCGAGTTATAATTATTAAACTATCATTTTGATATAATAATTATACTTACTGATAAAATATCAATTGTATGCAACAATAGATTAAATAATTATATAAGTCGGTAAACATATTATCGCGCGGTCAACGTAGGGGTGTGCACGCGCACATAGTTTTTATGTCTAAAAAACCCTAGGACGTTTTCCACTAACGACACGACGAGGGCACGGCAATCGGGAAATGAGCAACGTATGTATAAAACGTTTTGACTGACCGGCAACGGCTCCGGCTCCGGCTCCGGCGCAGTGGTAGCCGCCGATACTGGGGCCCTTAATTTTCGCTTTTTGCAGGCGCTAATAAGCTTTTTCAAGTCTCAAGTGGAGCCATGTTGGCGAGCGCGGGAAGGTGTGCCGATGATAGTACTGCTACTGCTCAAGAAACCAAATCGTTACCGAAACTGTCGCCGGCTCAGTGAACACCGTAGCGAAGCCTGTGTCGGCCATTACCGTCGCCGTGCCACCCAGCGGACAACTGCCTCTACTCTGAGACACACAAAGTCCGAATGTTCTTTACGTTTTCGAAAATATATAAAAACTATTAACTGTCACTTTACCGATGTGAACGGTTATAGTCAGAAAAGATTTCTATGATAAGACTTGTACCCAGCATTTAAAAGACAGGACTAGGTCGACGATTCACGTGTACCTCCATCCCACGGACTTTAACCCGCACACTATCAGAATCATTTAAATCATATGTACACGTATCCTCATTTTGTAAGACTTTTGTTGTATAGTTTGTTGATAATATCGACAGTTTGGTACGAGTGCGTTTCGCATGCTGTCGCGAGGAAGAAGTGGTCAGATTTCTAAACACATGTACCTTATTCTGAATTAGCATTTACGCCCTTTTCTTAATATTTTTATATAAAAATAATAAAAAATCCAGAAATTATCATATAATTTTTAATAAACAAAAAAATGCTTAATCTTTTCTTGTCTTGGAGAATTGCGCTGGCGAGATGGAAACGCATTAGGTAATTATTAAGAAATTCTACTCTTGGTGTACTTTTATGAATAAACAAATTACTATTTTATCGTACGGTGTATGTGTCTCGTCGGTTTTTACCCGCTTTTATAAATAAACATCGGCATTGTATATTATGTTCATAATAAACAACCTATCGTAATTATTGTTTTATTTTTAACAAACCCGTCCTCCTCGCCGAGCGGGACAACGTCCGCATGGACCCATGTACCGGTACGAGGTAATACATACACCACTATACACAATACAACACTATACATCAAGTCAACTTTATCAGTGTTTCTATTCGAAATTTGGCCTAAACAAGCTCCAACCATTTATTCGACGCGCAACAAAATGTACTAAGTACCTACCTGCTATGTAAACCTACATCATCCACATATTACTGACTCATTACTTGGAATGAGAAGGAATGATCCATAGTCCACCACGCTGGGCAAGTGCGAAAGGTAAATTTCACTATCATATAAAAACTGTGGCAAACTCTTAGACATGCAGGTGCATATCTGTTAAAGCAATTGATAATTATGTCGTAATATGTGTAAACGCTCGCTATGGATTCGACCGCGGTTTCCGCGTAAGACCGGTCAGAATCTTGATCACTACACTATCTGGACTTAGTGATTAGTAGGTTTTTAAATACGCACGATTATTGTTTTAACTACTTACTAAACTAGAATAATTAGATAGTGGTGCGGGCAGAGCCTGGCCGGAGCTGCGGAGCGGAGGTCGCCCGCTGACCCCGCGCTATCGGGCCAGTGCGCCCACTATCATATCGGCTGTGTGTCTGTGACACAGTTGCTCGTACTATATACGCGTTACAAGAATAATTTGTTATTGTTGATATTTTGTTTATTGCGAACTATTTCTCAAAATGCGAGACGTACTTCGCATCGCAATTTTTATTCTTTGTATGGAATTAGCTGTTCTAACAGAACGTAAGTAACTATATTTTTTGTATTTATTTTCTGGCAATTTACTTGGCATTTATAAAGATGAGATTATAGAATTATTAAATAAGAAGGTATCTAAAAAGATAAAAATGTTTAGTTTATTGTCTATTTACTTATTGATTTAGATTAGTTTTATTTGCTTACCATTTTGTAACTACGCAAATGACACGAATTAAATTAAAATAAACAACAAAAAAAACGACTAAAACACGTTGACGTACTTACGCATCTACCGATAAATCGTGTTGCCAAACTTTATGTATAAACTCTTATTTAAAGGATTATTTGTAATCATTTTAAAGTCTTCCAAATCCGCCAGTCTCGTTACCAAAAAGATACGACTTCTGTGGCAAATGCACTAGATAAACTACGTAGATAGATCGCGTTCTGAACCTTAGTAGATTAACCACAGTATATATAGTGCTCCCATAGGCCTACATAAAGTAAGTTTTATTTCATTTAACGTAAATGATTGAAAACTGTCCAGTAATAGTTGAGATATCTACCAATAATCTACCAATAAATACAAAAATGTTAAACGTAACTTTTCTCTTGGACTCATTTGGGGTATGTCGGGTGCGATTAGGCAAAATGAGTCGATTAGATTATATGGCATGGCCTCTCTTTATTAGATCTTATGCAACGTTGACTTAAAATGTCAAAGATCTTAACTTTAAATTTAGTGAGTATTTATTGTTACTCATGTAAGCCTCGCAAAGGCTCGTTTCGGCGGCCGGTGCGTAACGTAAAGCGTTCTAAGAGTACAATGTGCGCAGCTCCGTGCGTCATCGAGCTGGAGTGCGCCGAGTGCCTGCCGGAGCACATGCCGCTGGTGACGTCACCGCGCGCCGCCGACGGCACGCTGGCGCTGGCGGCCGGCGCCGCGCTGGCGCTGTCGTGCGGCGCCGGCCGCTTCCTCGCCTACCCGCTGCGCAGCGCGCTGGACGCCGCGTGCGAGGCGGGCCGCTTCCGCGTGCGGCACGACGGCGCGTTGCGCCACCTGCTCGCCCTCGGCCGCCAGGAGGCCGTGTTCGCGGACGTGCTGCGCGCGGTGAGACCCCCCTCTCGTCGTCTCTTCCTTCGTCCCCCGGGTCCGATCGATCGAGACTTTCAACGGCGGACGACGTTCGCTCTTTCAGGTGGAGCACTGCGCGGCGCCGCTGCAGGGTCGAGCGTACCGGACGATGGAGCCGGACTCGCGGGGCTCCAGGCATCTGGCCACGCTGTGCTACGATGAGGATCGCGGCATCGCCACGTTCGCGCACGCCTGTAACGCACCCGGAAACGCATTGCGTATTCCGCCGCACGAGGAGCGCGGCGCGCCGCTCTCCCTGCTGGGGAACTTCAACCGCATGTTCGACGCCAGCACGCGGGAGGCCGCCGAAAAGCTGCATTCGGACGACGCGAGCACCAACCGGCGGCTGCGCGAGTTGCTCAAGCACGAGCGCGTTTCCTTCGCCGACCAGACCCTCACCTCGGGGAAGCTGCTTAGCCCCCTATACTTCGACGACCAGAACGCGCGCGTGGCCGAGTTCGTGTCGAACAAGGTGCTCGTGTGGCGCAGCGTGGCGGACGGCAACCTGCGGCACGTGCAGCGCGACGTGGCGCGGCTGCTGCGGCAGGCGGCCGCGCGCTCGGCGCTGCACGTGTATGCGGGCACGCACGGCGCGGGCGCGCTGCGCACGGCGAGCGGCCGCACCGAGCTGCGCCTGCGCGGCGGCCGCTTCCCCGTGCCGCGCTACGTATGGACGGTGGTGCACGACGAGCGCAGCGCGCGCGCGCTCGCCGTCGTCGTGCTCAACGACCCGTTCGTGGCGGTGAGCGAGATCCGCGACGCCGTGTTCTGCGAGAGCGCGTGCGGGCGCGCGGCGTGGCTGCGCGAGCTGCGCCGCGCGCGCAACTTCGAGAGCCCGCTGTACGGGCTGGCCTTCTGCTGCGAGCTGCACGAGTTCGCGCGCGCCGTGCGCGAGCTGCCCGCGGGCGTGGTGGCGGCCGTGCCGCCGGGCGAGCGGGGCTTGCTCGCGGAATTATATACCTGAGTCTCGTTACTGGCCGTTCAGTTTTAACAAGTGCCAAAGTGAGCACTGGGAAATATACAAGGTTTTCATAATAAAAACAAAAAATAAAAAGACAGCGTTTATTGATATTAATAAGAAAGTTATTAATTTAGCAGACACTTTTAATCCTTCTCGGCGATTGCAGTCAAATGTCTATCGATTTCGGTTTCAGTCAACACTCTGAAAAGATAAAGAAATGTTGTTCTTTAAATTTACTCACTTATTACATTCTAAAAACTTGACAGCATGTGAAGCTTACTATAAATCTAAGTCCCTGTAGTCAGATCATAAATTGAATTTTTGCAATAAGTATATATTATTTTAGTACAAATTATTTCATCCATTTATGTAACAAAAGTTAAGTAATGACAAAATATTATTTAAAATAAAACATACGGAAGAAAATAATTATTAATTTTAATAACTTGTTAACAATGTCCTCATTATATCAATGTAATTAAATGTTTTGAATAAATTAAGTAAAATTTCGTTCCTATAAAAACGCAGCAACAGCAAACTCCGTATTTGGACTTTGTTTCGCTGACCCAATGAATATAAAACAGATAAAGCTGACAATAATCATAATAAGTTGCCTATAAACAAACCTAAATTTGGGGTTGTCCTTGGTAACGATGCCGACCTCGATCTCGGAGCACTTGAAGTCAACGGAGAGCACCTGCGAGAGGCAGGCCACGGCGAGCTGCGCCGCGTCGTCCGCCGCCAGCTCGCCGCGCTTCTTCAGCTTCTTCTCCAGGAAAGCGGCCGCGTCCGTGGCCTTCGCGCCCGCCGCCACCGCCTTGTACGAGCAGTAGTAGCCCGACGGGTCCGTCTTGTACACGCACGGGCCCGCCTCGTCGTCGTACGCCACCAGCATCATGCCTGCAACCACCGGCACTCACTGCTTACCTCACACCTACATTGCAATGTGCTGGAAGATTAGAAGACTTCTAGACATCATTAAGTACTAATATGGATCTCAACTTTAATAAGATATCACAAAAGTTTACGGTTTCATCCACCCATTATAGTTAACATTACCCATTACAAGTGTTGATGATGACTTTATAACTTTCTATATCCATAACACGCTACAAAAAATTATAGTTCAATATCCACTTTGTGAAAAATATGTCTTTTTTTACAAATAAATATAAGCTTAAACATCTGCCATCAAAGATATAATCAAATTTTGAAAATAAAAAACTACCAAAGAGTGTCAGATGTTTTTTCTCCTTCAGATATGTTCATATCTTTACATATCTATCTCATGACTAATATATATACATATAGGCACATTTGGTCAAAAGCAATGTACTTACTACAGCCAAGAGGGCGCATCTCCGCGTTCTGCGTGTACACCTGCGAGATGTCCGCGATGCGGCGGCATAAGATGTGCGCGGGGATCTCTGAGCCATACTTGTATTGCCAGTTGGCTGCCTCATAGCGTGCGCGTTGCACCTGAGACTTGCTGTCCGCTGCAACACATATAAGTTGGTAACTAAGTGTTTCTTATTTATGCTGAGATATCAGTAAGTTGCACACTATTCAGAATTAAACCATTTATAACGGTCATACACAAACAATATGATCTCATGAAACTACACTTAACACAAGGATTTAATTAGTGTTGCTAATTCCACTGTGTAATTAGAGGCTTAGAACACATTAAAATTCAAATATTTTATTTCATATTAAGGTATTTAGATACATACAATAAATGTCAAAGATACAAAAAAAAGAAAAACTGTTTTTAAAACCCTGTTGTCTAAGTTTTCCTGGGAAAAAACCTAGGAGTCATCGATGAAACTTTTTACCTTGGTATCCTATGTTTAATATACATATGTATTATTATACTAGCAAACCGGCTCAGCTTCACCCAGGTAATAGAAATTAGATTTACTTACATTATTTTTCATTCATACATGTATCCAATCATTACCTACTAGCTAAATGAAGAGTAGCAAACGAGCACGCAAGCCACCTGATGTTAAGTAGTCGCAATACATAGACTTCCACATACAACCACAAACACGCCTAAAATCCTATCTGAGGTCGAATGTATATATGTTACTACTCCTGAGGACTGAGATGGTCGCCTCGTTTCAAAGTGTAGTCGGCATCCACACCACCAAACGAAACAAGTAATGCTTTATGGAGAATTATGAGGGCGGCGGTGATACCTCCCTGGTTGAACTATAGTTCTACAACCTAACAAATAATTTTGAACAACTACTGAATTATAATATTGAATTTAACTATTTGATTTCTCATCTAATTTACAAAAAAAGCTTAACTTATTATGCAACAAAACCTTTCTCAGAGATCACTCTACTGATGAAAACTGTGGGATAATCCTCCCAGTACTTATTGAGTTTATTGTGAACAAACATACAGACAGATACTCAGAGGGCGTTGCTTTATAATATTCAGGGATATATTATTTAATTGACTTGCAGTTTACAGCTCAACCAAAGGATACAGCCAAAACCGTTGAGGTAGAGTACTCAACTGTTTTGCTTCTATCAATGAGCTGCTCATTCTTTTGATGAAACATTTTTTATGAAATTACTCTACTATTTTAAATTGCATCTGCATTTCTTAAGAGATATTTTTTTACCAATCATGCCAGTCATAACGCATCCGATGCGGTCAGTAAGTGGAAACAGGTGCGTGACGGAGGCAGGGTCAAGCAGGCGGTCAGGAACCTTACGCTGCGCCGCTACCACAGCGCTGTCGGCGCCACGCAGCGCCACGGAAGTCAGCCCGCCCTGGTTGATTGCCTTCAGTGCATACTCTACAAATACAAACTAATGTATAAAAAATAGGACGTTTAGAGTCATCATTACCACACCTAGCTCATGAAAATACAGCTGTTAATAAACAACCCTTAGGTCATTCTGATTGATATGTTTATTTATGAAAGAGGTTTATTGAAATATCTCTGCTTGTTGAGCCATGTTACACAATTTTCCATTTAAAACAGATGGAATCTTAGAATGCGCTTCATGATTTATTGATAGGTATTCATATAGATCACCTATTGTCAAAAAGCGTTCGTTAGCAATTTAGATTGCATTTTGAAATACAACAGTATAAAATAGTGGCAGATTTTTATTGAAATAAATGTATTTATTTTCTATTTGAATTTTCATTATCATTCTCGACAGAACAGAAAAATGTTATGTGTAAATTAATAATTCTAACTAAATATTTAACGATAAACAAGACGCAATGAATGGAATGACATTCATTTTTTTATTAACTTACCGACTTGGTAAAGTCTCCCCTCAGGAGAAAAAATTGTAATATGTCTGTCAAAACCGGCACTACTTTCGCGAGCCATATTTTCTTTAGTTACGAAATATTATTATATATCGACACAACTTTAACAATATTTCACAGCCGCTAAATAACTTTCGTTTCGAATGATTCTATAGGTTTGTTTTTTATTGAACTTGATTACTTGACAGAGTTTTATTACAATGACAGACAGAAATTGCTTAATTTTTTGATACTCATCAGTTTGTTTTTCTCTCATAACCTTTCAATATTATAACCAACGAGCAGACAGTGTAGTCAAATTACTCCAATCACGTGCTTTCATTTTTATGTGATCATAGACAATTATATAGTGGTTCTGTTTTCAATTACTTTTTCTTTCCTTGAAGAATGTCCGATCATTATACTCTATGACTTTTCCATTAATCTAAAAGTTTTCACAAATATAAAACAATGTATATATGAAACATAAATTAAATAATGTTGCAATATATATATTCTGTGATATAAATTTTGTTATAGCATAACCTTTTGATAATTAATACTTATTTTTCTAGTTAGTCTATGGCTTACCATTATTTAGTCCAGTTGGTTGATTATCTGTAAATCAGTAGTTGTCTGTGTGGTGTGAAGAGAGGTTGTGTGATTTTGAGTTTAATTTGAATTTATTTTTAACGTTTTTGTTCATGTTCTGCTTTATTTTAAATTAAACTCTGTTGTATTTAGATAGAATTGTAGAAATAAGAGCTAAAGTCAGTCACCATTTTTAAATTAGAATTATTTTTTTATAATCATAACAATGCAAGAAACCGTTACGAATACAAACGACAGGAAATCCTTGTTTTCCTCGTTTCTGGAAGTGCTGGAGGCTCGCGAGAAGCAGGCGCAAGCCGACCGTCAGCTACAAGAGGAAAAGTATCAGAGAAGGACCCAGAGAATCTACGATTTTCACGGTAAGCCCACTAATTGAATTGTAAATATATAGAAACATTACGCGAGACCACCACTAATCGCTTTAAAAAATCTAGAACTATACTTGATAATTTAAATTCGCCGAATTTAAATTATTTGTTTTAAGCCTGTACCTAATATAAATGTATCTTAATTTTATCAAATGTCGTAAAATATTTTTTTTGTCCAGTTCTGTTATATCTCATTTCACATTCTAATAAGTAGGTATAAATGAACGTTTGTTTTCGCAAACAATACTTATCGTTAACTAATAATAATTACGCTCATTTAAACATACAGGTTATTTAATTATTTATACCTCAATTGAAGGTTGTTAGTAAATTATCTCGGATTTAATTTTATTTACATTCTTATAATATTTTTCCGAATAAAAGGCCATTATTTATCAATTTTTACGACATTTACTGTGTAAATAAGCATTTAGGCTGTTACTTGTTTTCTCGAATAAACCTGCAATAAAAATAATTTTATTTTTATATTGTGTTACCTATACTTTTTCCTGAAAGTACAGTATTTCATGATTTTCATGTGTTATTGAAAGTTATGCTTTTGTGTATATTTCAGAATTTTTTTGTTAAGTAGTCCTTGTTCAACTTACACTAATGATCATTATAGCTATGTAGATCAAGGAGCCCCACCTGAAGTTGATCACAGGTGTGTTGTGCCATCTTACCACACTCTTCTAACCACAACACACCAGATGAGGTACACCATTGCTATAGGCCACATATAGGATTCTTAACAAATCTTATTCTGTGTTCTTCACTTGTGTTCAACTTAAAAATAAACCCTGCAGCTTGTTTTGTTGATAATGAGAGGCTGCCTTGATAATAAATTATTATATATAAAGACAGCAAAAACTTTTTGTAAATCTCTATACACTCTATATAAACATTTTCAACTCTATCTCATGGTGTAGTAAGTTCTCCCTTGTTGAGTTTTTTAGTTACTTCACAGTCCATCCAAGTTCTAAGAAAGTTAAAGTAAGAAATTAGTTACCTATATGCTATACATGCATTTATTCTCAGGTCTATTATCATGTAACAAAATATAATTCAACAGCAATCCAACAAATTTTAAAATCTTATAATATTGGAATAAAATATATATATGTATATATATATATATATATTGCTATTTTTTTAATCCAATAAATAAGATACTTAATTTATTTATTTACACTTTATTGTAGCAGCCAATCTTGTGGATTTGCAGAATATAATAAAAGTAGTTGTTGTTATCAGACCGTCAGCAGCGCGAAGCGGTGGAGCTCCGGCGGTGTCTGGACTACGTGTCGCAGCACGCGCACGTG
>DWON01000880.1:0-28287 GCA_018251015.1 Phocides pigmalion okeechobee | reverse complement strand
GGACGTGGTTGTCCATGGGCTGCAGTGACCACTTAACATCAGGTGGCCTGCATGCCCGTTTCTTACTCTATCACAATTAAAAAAAAACTCAGTTTCTTACTCTTTAACAATAAAAAAAGGTGGCATGTACACTTAATTTCTCACTTTACTCTAAAAAACAATTTCGGTTGCGATTATGTCCTCTAATGTCCAATTTCTGGATTATTTTTGACCTATGCTAGTGGCAGTCATTCCTACTAGAGAAGTTTTTGAAACATGTTTCTCACGCTGTCCTGATTTGAAATGGTTTTGATACGGATTAATCAACTTATCTGACGAATATTTCCATATGACCAATAGAGTTTCTGACAAGGATTAACGATCAATCAATAAAAACAACAATCGCTAGCGACTGCTCAAAACTCGGAGCAAAGATATAGAACATTAGTGCGTTGTTAAGAGTCTATTTGTTTCCTTTGTCTTTGTCGAGAACAGACGATGACGTAGAACAACTCAACAGATTTTAACCCTAAATTAGTGTTCTGAAAGTCAACGAAATTTTAGTTCCAAAAATATATTTGGGGACATTTGCGTCACGAAGTAGATTAATGTAGTATAATGAAGTATAAGATATATTTTTCTTTTTTTTATGTGGGAAGAGTAGCAAACGAGCATGCAAACCACCTGATGTTAAGTAGCCCCAGCTTATGGACATTCACGTACATTCACAAACACGACCGAAATCATATCAGAGTTCGAGAGTAGATAGTTCGTTGCTACTCCTGAGGGCTAAGATCGTCACCTCGCTTCAAACTGTAGCCGGCAACCGCACCTCTCCAACTGAAACACAAGTAATCCTTTACGGCGGATTATGAGAGCGGCGGTGGTACCTCCTCGGCCGAACTATAGTTCCCACCTTTAAACTGTGTAACGTATATGTAACTCTATAGATAAAAAACGACGGATAAGTTCAGGTCATTAAATTCAAATTATGTTTTATGAATATCAACCCATTACATTACCATGAGGTCAAACGGGACACGTACAGATATGTCCCGACCTCATGGCGGCTCATGAAAAGTCAATAAACAAATATCTAATTTTTTTACATTTTTTTCTACTACACAATTAATAGACAATTAATAAACAAAATAATCAAATGAACAGAAAGTTAATAACAGAAACAAAAGAATTAATAGTATTTTTTTCATATTAATTTTCTGTCGTCGCTCCAAATTCTTGTATGCTCAAGGTTCGCGGCATTCCCTAAGACGGTCCTGATAACATAAACTAGAATTATTTATTATTATTATATTTCTTATTTTAATTTCAAACAAAGGGATCATATAAAAACCTTGGTCTATACATAGATACGTGAGTGAAGGGAGTCATAATGTGATACTTCAAATCTAGTTGACTATATTTTACAAAGCCGAGTACGAGTACGTAGTTGCTGATAGCGATTCCCCACAACACTTACCTATCAGCAGGCGCTCGCTTGCGGTTAGTACACACGTAATGTACTTTTTAACATATTAATATTGAAGTGATTTACTATCCTTGCTATAAATGTTATTAAAATACACTGCTGTACTCGCCATTGCCTCTAATCCGGTTGGTATTAAACGTAACATGATGAATCCCGTCATATCCTACTCATCCCTAATATGACGTTTATCTTTATCCAGCAAATACGATACTGCTATTGCTAAAAAACCTATTTTAGACAAATTTCCTATTTCTTTACTCCCTTATATTCTTATGCAAAAGTCCTTCTGCTTGTGCGTATTCGTCATTAATATCTTTCTTTTCTCTTCAGTAATTCCCTTAATCCATTGCAATCCAGTTCCCGTTCCGGTCATAATACGACTATTATATATATTTTTATTTGAAATAAGTGATGAGATACTTCGAGATATAGAAATTCAGGAATAGAAGATTTTGAATTCACTAATACTTGAAATCAGTTCTGGGAGTTCTTTCAACTCCACAAGAAAGGGTTTCCATCTGAAATCCATACGACGGTTGCTTAGTATGTAATTAAGCTAATCACTGCACTATTTCACTTAAACGCAAAAATCAGATCACGCTAGAAATGGATATTAACCTGAAAAGATATTGAATATAGTGATTATATAATCTAAAAACTATTCAACTATGTTTGAAACGCGAGATTGCGTCTAGCGTTCTTGGCACCGTGCCGCATGGGCACGGAGTCCCTTTAGATTGTTTAGGTTAGGATTTTTTTATACTTAGTTTTAAGGTTTTCATTATTATACTTAAAATTTAAATAAATTTTAGAACAGATTACTCGCTTGGGTTTCAAATTGTATTTTACATACAATTATTTGTACGTTAAATAAAATTTTTGTTTGATTTAAATACAAATTTTGGTTGGTGTTTGGTCTGAAATGTTTTAATGAACAATTTTTTTATGAAATCCGGCATCACAAACGTAAATTGGGGCAGGCGGAAATATACGAACGTGAGGACCGACCTTTACAACTATAGATTCTCACATTTACATAATGGAGCGTAGTTTCTTGTTTGAGTAAGTAATGGAGAGTGAGTGGTATTCATGTCATTTTAATTTACTGTTCATACATTTTGCTTTTGAAATTGCATTTGTGGTAATATTAATGCGTCTATCTACCTATTAGTGTCATTTAGTGTTACTTACATCATTTATAAAGGTGGTAGAGCCGTTAAAGCTCGCCCGGGATGGCACCACCGCCACCCTCATAACCCGACGTAAAGCAACATGATGTTCTTCATGTATTGTGTTTCCGTTGGGGAGGTGTGGTTGCTGGATACACATTGGAGGTGACCATCTTAGTCCTCAAGAGTCGGAACGCATCCGCGTCCATCCTTAAATAAAACTTCTGTTCTGTTTGAGATTGGACGTGGTTGTACATGGGCTGCAGTGACCACTTAACATCAGGTGGCTTGCATGCCCGTTGCTTACTCTTTCACAATAAAAAAATTGCCGATTCATTGAAGATACTTCCTTTACACACGTGCTTAGTGTGAAGAACTCTTACTTTTCGGTAGAAAGGTGTTGTTACCAGTTGTCTCAAGAATATCAAAGCACCTGTGATCGATTTCACGAGGGATTCCTGTTTATAGGGTTACAGACTTGCAGCAGTGCCCACTGGTACGCATGGTCAACGACTGCAATATAATAATACAAAACTACATTTTGAAAGGATGCCACTAAGAAATAGAAACCAGGGTATAGGTAGAAATGTCTTTAATTTTTTATTGAAGTAGTTATTGGTAGAACTTTTCACTAGAAGATTTTGGAGGAAGGGGTAAACATTGGTTTCCTTATACGATTTTAATCTAATATCATCGCGGAATTTATACATTATGTTATATAACGGGTACTCATGATTAACGCTTTTTAATTGCCAATATTTCAAACCAGTTTCGCCGTGATCACGAGTCATGCAAAAGGTTCGAAATATCGGCAATTTAAAAGCGTTAATCGTGAGTACCTGTTACATAATTAGTTTCTTAACTTTCAAATCATGATATATCTAAGAATTTTTGAAGATATTTCGCATAGGTTTTCAGATATTGTTGAAATAAAAAGCAGTGTATGTGAGGAGTCGCATGAAGAATTAGTTTTAATGAAATTTATTTTCAAGTCTGAGCACGTACTTAATAGAGATAAGTTACTGTGCAAGTTTTTGTTTGTACCTTTGCCGGCTATAATTAAATTGGAAAATGGTAGTCTGGCTTTCTGTTACTTATTGTTGATTTATCATGTTCTTTAATAGATGGTAGAACACAGTACAGTTCGTTCCAGTATCAACACCGCTATTAAATCAGCTGTAAACCACTATTTACCTTTCGGTTGAAGAGTTGCCGGCTACACTTACAATCCAGGCGACCATCTCAGTCCTTAGTACTGTTTGATGTTGGACGTGAATGTCCATGGACTACAGAGTCATCACAGGGCCTGCACGCATGTTTGCTATTTTTAGACAAAAAGTTTGTCAAAGAAAGTGTGTTCAAGTTAAAATTATAATTATGAATTTAAACATTTAAAAAAAGTTTAGCATACTTTAAAAATACATATACTGAAATTTATGAAAATATTCCGAACCAATCAGTGAGAAAGGTTAAAGCGAAGTTTTATAATAGTATTTGGCAGTACACACATAAATGTAAATGATGGATCTTCAAAAAATGTCATGAAGTTGTGTTTAAAGTTTGAATATTTAAAGTTTCAATTTAAACATATTCGACAAAAACAAGGAATAATTAGTATTTAGTTAAACGTACTTAATATAAGAATACAAATGATATTAAAAACGCTGACTTCGCTAACGTAGCGAATTCTCTAGGACATTCTAGGTCTTAATAATATTTCGTATCTGGAGCGACAGCTGAAAGCCTTTGAGCTTTATTTATTAACTTCACTAAGACTGGGCAATTAAAACGTCGCAGGGAGCCAAGATTTCTCTAATCATTTCGGGTTATGCCCATAAATTAGCTCGACAAAAACAAACAGCAGCAGGCATGCTATGACGTCAACAAGATGGTCGACCCATTGATAAACCGTCATGGCGGGCGGTGGGCGCGAATTGCGCAGGCTCGACTATACATCCATTGATAGAGAGGTTTTCGAGTCATTTATACAGAAAGCTAACGGCACGACTTATCACAAGGGAATGTACAATATGAAAATCCCTTATTTTGCTCAAGTGTGGTTTCGATCTATAACAATCATCCGATTCCATTTCCCAATATTATTTTAAAATCTATTGACATTCGTGTTTAAATTCTTAATAGTTTGAATACTCTTTATTTTAGTATAAATGAAATTCATAACGTCGGTTTGTAAATGTTAGCACTGAAAGCGTAGTACATAAACTGGTGTACGAATCGTAGCACTAAAATCGGATAGCTACGAGACGTGCTACGAAGAACAGTTATGGAAAAAGTAAAGAATAGGCAGTAAGGGGCAGAGTAAAGAGTGTAAAGAAAATACAATACAAAGAAAACAAAAGAAAATATATGTTTTATTAGTATTATTTCGTAATTAATTGTAATAAATTGACTTAAAGCGGGCTATTAGAAGCCATAGAAACATAGTAGCCGAACCATAACTTTTCAGAAGACAAAAAAGTTCTTTTTTTATATTTGAACTAATGTAATACCGGTTTTTCGAAATTTTCTTTAACACTACACAATAACTAGCTGTGCCCGCGACTTCATCAGCGTTTCTGCATATATTCACATAATTCTAAAATTGTAAAACTACTTTCGCATACATGTATCCAGTGATTATATAATTTCTCGCCCAATTTACAAAAAAAATAACTTATTATGCACCAAAACCTTCCTCAGGAATCACTCTACCTGTTGTTGAAGACTGTGAGAAAATCAATCCAGTACTTTTTGTGTTTATCGCGAACAGGCAGACAGACAGACGCGACGAAAGACTGTGTTTTATAATATTTATAGATGAATAATTGATATTGCGTATGGCTAATAGTAGAACCGAATGATAGAAAAATCGATACGATACTTGTTTGTAAACTCCCATGGTTTCAAACCCACGATTATTGTATTTTTTTTAATTTTGTCGTCTGTTATAAAAATATCACAGCAGAGCAGCCTCTCCGGCCGGTGTACAATATGTAGGTTACTTCAGATGCCGCTCCGATTTCCCACCAAGCGGACGTCTAAGGCGCGCTGAAAATTCTCCGCTGACTTTCGAATTTCGAGTAACAGATTAAAAGTAAAATAATTGAAAGAATATAATAAACTTTTTAAGAATCAATGAAGGTTTAGGCTTCGGGCGGACCATCTCACATCTAGTGGAGTTCTTGAAGTTTTGCGGCTGGTAAGTTACACTTTAGAATTATAATATTGAATTTAATAAAGTCATACATGCCTTTTTGTTGTGTTTTATAATTATGTTGTATTTATTAATTTAATTTTATATTTATTCTGTTTAATTTTGTGAAGTATTTTGGTTTTTGTGTTTCTTTGTTAATATGATATGCTTTTGTTTGTAAATAGTTTTATAATTTTTTTAAGTTAGTGTGTATATATTTAGTTTTAAACCTTAGTTATATTTAAATAATATAATAACGTTTATAATAGGAATAACTAAACAATAAAATTCTAAACCAACAATTTTCTTTTAATGACTTTTATGACAATACCAGAGATTTATTCATTGTAAATAAGTTAACACTTGAAAACTATATTATGAGCTATATTTTAATATATACTGTTGCTATATTAATATACTCTAGCTATATTTTAATATAACTTGTAAATAAATGGCACGATTTTCTCAATTATTCGGTACAATAATCTATACCAATAATTTAATGAATAAAACAATAAATAAAATAAAGAATTAGTAATTAAATGATGTTACAAATATCTAAAAAATCCCACTTAATATCGCCATAACACTATCACATCATGTTTTTTGGTTTACAAAATAGACCTAAATATATTTTATACTTCTCTATATAAGCTGACAGGACGTGTTTAGGGCCTCGGGTTTTATCGGGGCACCTAAATGTAAATAGTTTTCATACTGTTCTATATAAGCAGATTGGGGCCGCGATCAGGGCCCCTGGTTTTATAGGGGTACCTTAATGTAAATAATTTTCATACTTCTCTATATAAGCAGACGGGGGACGCATTCAGGGCTCCCGGTTTTATTGGGGCACCTAAATTTCGGAATAAAAACAGTACATTGAAATTCCTAAATATATTACTTTTAACAAAGACTTTAAATAAGATCAAAGTTTTTTTGCAATTCATTTCTCTTTCAAGCCGTTTATTGCCAAACCCTATATCTAGTGTTGATTATAGAACTCACTGGGAGAATTTATCGAAGAAAACATTATAATGAATTAATAATTCATTTAAGATATTCAAGGGGCTAAAAACACACATTTTAAATGACTGATAAATATCATAATGTAATCAAATGAAATCCATTGAAATTTTGGTCTACGGGGCACTTACAAAATGTAAGTTATATTATTTGAGACTTTTGCTACTTGAACTTGCCTATTAAATTTTTATTATAAGTCTATTAGTGTACGTACGTATACAATAACCCCTTTTAATGGTCCAATTTAATAGTCTAGTCAAAAAATGGGTCTGTCGCTCAAGGACACTGATTTAATCGATATTTTTTCGATGTGAACCGTCGATGTCGTCGTATTGTTCTCCGCGATACTATCATATTGATAAGTTATCACGTTTGTGTTTGAGGCACCCTTAGACCAACGCCATTGTTATCGCATTAAACTAATCATCAACAGCACCAATAACCATTAACACAGTAATGTCCATTGCTGAGAATGGATTTCCTCTTAGAATGAGAAGGAGTATGCTATCAGTTTACTATGTTGGGCAAGTTCGAATTGAAAACTTCACACACCTTAGACAACTTTATGGAGAGCTCTCAGACATGCTGGTTTACTCACGATTAATTTTAATAAGCACATAACTGGCTAATTAGAAGTACGCACTAGGCATGGCTACCTCCAAACCGTGTGAAAACCAGGTATTTTATCAATAGGCCATAACTGCTTAGAACAAAAATAATTTTAACTATCTTTAATTCATCACAATATGTTTCGCTTTTCATTCGCAATGTTCAACAAACTTGGATTTTTCTACATGTTACTGACAATATATTTAGTGTCGACCCGTAGTGTCGTGAGCCTTTATCATATTGATCACTAGCAATCCGGCCCAACTTCGCTCGGGTAATAGAGTTTATATTTACTAAATTATTTTTCTTTCATACATGCATCCAGTCATTGCTTAGTTGCAAAAACTAACAATTAGAAACATCTATTCCTCGCCCAATTTACAAATGCAACTTAACTTATTATACACCAAAAGCTTCCTCAGGAATCACTCTACCTGTTATTGAAAACTGTGAGAAAATCTGTCTAGTACTTTTTGAGTTTATCCTGAACATATATACAGACAGATGCGACGGGTGACTTTGTTTTGTAATATTTAGAGGTGTATGATAAGTTATCATATTGGTGTGGGAGAACCCTTAGGCCGGCCCCTGTCATTGCGTTAAGAACTAATTTTAATTATCTTTAATTTGTCGTAATACGATTTGGTCGAGCTTCGCCAAGTTTGAGCCACGATTTGAAATTCTAATGGATTTTGTACAAACTTGGGCGTGCTAATGTCATCGACAAGATATTTTATAATATTAACTAAGCGTAACATGGAAAAGGAATCGCGTAGAATACAATTAAATTTGTCAGAACATAATTTGGCTCGATTTAAACTGATTCTAGATTAACTTAGAATACAATCGCTAATATTATATTTAATTTTAGTAAAATTTAGCTATAAAAGCAGCTAAGTGCGTATCGGGTACTGTTAAGGGTTCTATAAACCTTACTTAATTTTTTAAAACAAATTTCCATCTCATTCGAAAAACTCAGAAGAGGGTTAAAAAACAGAGTAAAAATATACTTATATAAAAACCCACACATTTACCTCACATTCTACGATTTTACACTACCATTTTTTTCAAAATATATGGACTTAAATATATGGACACCGTAAAAAATCCGCGAATCCGATATCCGAATAGCCTGACAGAGATAAAAAAAATGTATATACAAGTTACAAGGTGTCCGTTTTTACCATTTGAGACCCTTAAAATAAAGATATTATTTACCAATCGTAGACCCGCGTAGGCTCGTAGCAATACGCGTAGCTACAAAATTTGAACTGTTACTTGTCTTTAAGTTTTCTTTATGAAATGGTAATAAAATGAGGTTTCCTGATTGTAGGTAGTCAGTGTAGCCCATAAATGTTCGTAACTATCTCCATGTTATTTTATGCTGGGAAAGTAGCAAATGAGTGTGCAGGTCACCTGATGTTAAAGGGTCTCTGCAGCCCATGGACATTTACGTCCAATCTCGAACACAACTAAAAGTCCTGAATGATATCGTGCATAAATGTGTTGTTACTCCTAAGGACTGAGATAGCCGCTTGTAAATGAAATAACATGCAGCATGAAGACAAAGAATTATGTAGAATAAGAGTCTCTGATGTCGATGACAGACGTATTTTTACTCTTAAATGAATAAAATGGTCGCCTTATACGAAAGGTCGCTACCGATCACATTTTTAAAGTGAAATGCAATGATTGCTTTACGATGAAAATGGGTGTAGGTATGTATCTTGGCCGGCGTTGCTCGTCATAAGAGTTCTGGTTCACAATTCGTGCAGACAGCGGATTATGAATCGTCGTCCCTGTCGAACTATAGTTCTTCGACCTACCTAAAAGTGTCTAATTTAAGCGCTTAACTCTAAACGTAACAAGTTTAAATTCAAATATTTTATTTCATTATAAGGTAACATATACTTAATCAATGTCAATAATACCATTTAAAATCAGTACATCGGCTTTGAGCGCCGAATTGGTCAAGGTAAACTGGGAGAAAAAGTAGGTGGAAAAAACTCGAAGCACGATTTTGAGATCAGTCACTGATAAATACACATTACAACAGTATAACTTTAGAAATACATCGAGCACACGAGACAGATAATCGTGTGTATCAGAATCCATCTATTGCCATTTCCACACAAAGGATAAAATATCCTAAAAACCTTTGTACTTCAATCTATGATCTACACCTACTCAAATATTGATATGGTTATCTATATTCAAGAAACAATAAGTCCCCATGTACTTTTCCATTTATATTCAGAAACTTGTAACACTTCGTTCAATTTCTCGCGTGTTGAAATTTCCTTTCATCGCTCATAAGCCTCGGAGCGCCGATAAATGTATTTTGAAGACCTAAGAACACATTGAAATTTGTTTAACGTAAAAAGATCAGATCATGTTGTATTATATCTCATGTCATGGTAAATTGATCTCGCGCATAAAATATACGATTGTGAATTTAGTTCTACTTGTCGTTTCAATTACTTACGAATTCATAACGCTTTTTACACTCGGAATCTTACTAGGGTTTCCTAGGAAGGTGGTGGTCGAGGGTTCCCTGGGTACATACAGGAGCAAAAACATATATAACTCTCAGCTTAGAACTTGTCCAGAAATCGTATCGACTACGTGTCCGACCGACAAGGATGGTAGGGTCGTTCAAATCCATTAAAAGTAATGTAATTTTTATATTTATTGGTTTCTTGGCCTGAACTTCAGACCAGTGCTAAGATCCAGTCCAGGATAGGTCTAAGACAGTATATGGCCCGCGAGCAAACTATATATGGACGGGTTATAAAATTTTAGCCTATACACGTTATTTATTAGGTATTGGTAAAAGTTTTCGTTAAATATAAAATTTCACTTCTGTTTTTAGTCATAGATGCCATTTCCTCAATTATTTTCACAAATTATATCATTAATTTCATAGTTTTAAACATTTATAGAAGTTTCATCCAATAACAAGATGTTTAATTAAATATTTTGTTTTTATCTGTTATACGGACTTACTTTAGAAACGGTTGAATCTTCTTCCAGAAGATATTCCCTAAATGTCTATTTTTTAATTTCTCTCAGTTACATGTTCTAACGAGTCTTGTACAAAGGTTATTTTTGCTTGGAAATTATTTAAAGAATTTTATAAAAATCAAAAACAAAAAAACCGTAGTATCCGAGGAAGGATGTACAAAGTAGAAATATAGAAATATTTCCTGCAATATTTTTAACTTCAACTCCCACGTTGACCTGTTTGTTCGCCACCGTGGGCGGCTTTGCCCGTGTACATTGTTGAAAAGTAATTTTATTGCTCCCTGTTGTATTTCAAAGTAATTGGTGTTAAATTTTAAATGTTTTTCCTCTTCTAAAAATAGCACCCGTTTTTATGAAAGAGGAAGGTGCAGTTGGCACGCAAATATATTGCTACTAGCGTTAACCTGTGGATTTGATCGTGGAATATAACATTAAACTTATTTATTGGCTGAAATGTACCAATAACAAATTATTACTATAAAGAAGCTTAAAACTATAATAAACTAGTTATGTAATTTAAGAAAAGAGAATAGAAAAACCGATAAAAACACAAAAGGCAAAAGGAAGTGGGTCAGCTTTCATCACCACAAGAATTGAAGCCTATAGTTAGCTGTTTTTCAGCTATCTAGCTCAGTCATATATGCTTTACTACCTGTTGTAAACTATTTTCTGTGTAAGTATTTTTATGTTCGATAAAAAGCAAATGAGAGTGCAGGCTATCTGATTTTAAATCATATCTGCCCGTGAACATCCAAGTCTAACCTTAAACATGACGACGATCGGAGAGTTGCGCTTGCCAGCTGCACTTAGAAGCGAGGCGATCATCTTAGTCCTGGGGAAAAATAATACATCTAAGTACGACCGCACATAGGACCTCAGCTGTGTTTGATGTTTTACGACATTCATGGGCTGGAGCAGCTACTTAACATCAGGTGTTGTAAAATGTAATAAATTTCAGAAAATTGTTCACCCCAGTCTTGATTTATAAAATAGTTTATGTGATTTATGATATTATAAGATACAAAATATCAGCAATTAACAACCGTTAATCGTAAGAACCCAGTACATACTAAAATATATGAATTCCGTGATGATATTACTTTGAAATCATACGATACGAACAGTATTGTTCTGAATAATTATGTTATGCTTATAAAGCACACTACTTTTTGGAACTGTCAAGCATGTAGCAAGTGATAATTAATTACTAATACACACATACATAACATCAAAAAATTTATGATGCGTGCCTAGGATTTAAAAACCCGGGTTCTATATGTCAATGACCGGGGTCTTAACCACGAGGCTATTACCGATTGAACAGTAAACAATATTATAGGCGAGCAAATAAATTAATGTTTAGTAACAGATCTGGCATCCCTATGGGAGCATCAATACACTCGGTTTTAACTGACTGCTTCAATGTATGGACATTTGTACTCAAGAACAGGAGTTCTATCGTTGATTTAAACATTAATAGTGGTACCCTGAGGACTAAGTTTCCATGCCAAGTAGAGAGTAATTTAAGGTCGTTAAACCTTCATCTAATTGAGTTAGCTGTAGAAATACAGCTCCGTTGTTCCGAATTAAATTAGATGTTTGTCTGAAGAGCATATCTAAGAGGCACCCAAAGTCATGTAATAGCAAATTACATGTCTGTGAGTGGTGACCACTTAACATGGATTACGTCAGATATATATAATGGAGATTAACTTTTACATAAAATTTTCTCCATTATTCCTAAATAATTACACATTCTATACAACATTAGGCTATCACTGCTGCCCATATTTTTTCATATATATTGAATAGACTAAAATTTAACTGATATCCTTATCCTTACTATTATATGAAAGCTATCAGTTCGTTTTTTTGTTTGTGTATTCTTTTATTTATTGATATATATTGATTTAAATTACCTACAATTTCGTACGAAGAAAGCTTATATCAGTGTCGTTATAGTCTATGTAATATTAACCGATATCGTATTGAAACTGAGCAATGGTCAAAATTAATTATTGTTCTTCTTCTTATTGTGCCTCTTTACTACTGAAGGCTGGCCGTCAGTACCTTGAACCTCTCTCAGTCCATGGCGAGGCGAAACAGTTGTTCGACAGAGGAGATGCATGGACAGCAACGTCAGGGAGTGGACACACCCTGACGTTTCTAAGACACGACCTTTTCCGGAAAACGCTTAAAATTAATTATAGTTAGCATAAACACTGTTTAAGCAATATTTTTCAAATTACATATTGCTTTACTGTTTATAGCAGGCGCCCGTGTTTTACCGTAGGCAAAGCTGTAGTTTAACGCTAGTACGATAACATGTGTAGGTTCCACGCGTGTTGCCTTCGCCCGCAGTCAACAGCTGATTGATGAGTGGGATGTTATGAGCTCACGTCTCGTAAGCTCGCTATTGATTACTTCATTTTTCTACGTTTTTCATGGTTAATAAATAAGTAAACATTTTATACATTCTTATCTGATAATAGATTTTGCCAATATAGTACGCTTTTTATTATTGTTATTATTATTATACGTACAAATTAGAGATATTGGTGTTCCGAGGAAAAATTAAGGAAATGAAAACTAAATCACAGTTGAAATCATTTGTTTCTGTCATTTACGATAAAACAGTTCAAATTATATTTTAGTATCATTATAATAAATATTAACATTTGTAATCAAATAAAATTTGTAATTTACTCTTTCCCAATTTGATTTATTTTTGGAAAATAGCAAATAAGTGCCTTCCCAACAGCTTATTTCTTATCAGTAATACAATTCACTAATTTTTTAATCAGTAATGAAAATAGGTAAGCAGATTTTTTAGGAATTAAAGAAACATGCTGTCTACCGAAATGTAAGTGGGCATTGTCGTTCATTAACATCTCTTACCAACTCCATATAGAGTCATATCTCTCTCCAACTCCATATTGAAGTCATATCTCTTCAGACAACTTCTCGTTCACAAATGCATTGCTACTCCTGAGGACTGAGTTGCTCGTCTCATGTGTAAGTGACCCGACATGTCTTAGTGGTAAGCTCCCAATATGTCATTTGCTTAATACTTTAAGATCATCTGCATATATATTCTTACATCTAGCTCATGTTGGTAATGAAAGAAATTATGTGCGCGTAGAGTACCATCGTTTGATATAACAACTTTTATTACGTTTAGCTACCTACATAGATATATTATGTGCTCTTATTACGAGTTATATAGTTTGGTATAACTTTTTAATAGACGGATATTACTTCGACTTATGCTTTGTAAAATTGTGATGGATATAATAAATATAGTTTCTACTATTGTTCTCTTTGATTAAATTTTGTGAACTTCTAGATGTCTGTAAAGAAATTGAAATTGAATTTGGATTCTTCGAAATATGTAAAACATGATAGATTGCAGATGAAGCAATTTACTATTTCAATTGAGACAAAAATTCAAAAGGTTTTTCGACACGATTGATATGTATCAATTTATGATTGAAAGGAACGTCTTTGTTCTTGTTATCAATTCAATGATAGGAGTTAGGGGTAAGAATTACACAAAATTGTCCTTTTCTGAATTGGGTTTTATATAAGTATTTAATGAAATAAATAATATCTTGAGAGTACTCACACGGCCACTTGACTTCGAAGTCGACATAGACTGTATTAAGGTGACCATAAAACTGTTACAACATACACATTTATTACGAATGCATACTTAAACAGTTGATTTTACATCCAAACATAGAGTAAATGAATACATGTGCTCATCACATAAATTCTATCCTAGTTGGGAATGTAAAAAACTGTCAGGTCGCTAACCACTAGATCAAGAGGTTAGTATACTTTTATTAAGGTTATAACTAAATACAGATAATAAAAATCCACGAATTAATAACACATTATAGCTACTTTAAAACAAAAGGGCCACAAATCAAGAATATTCAAAATCCTTTTTATTGTAAAAATTAAAATTTTGTCGGTCACATATCCGAATCAACCATGAAAAGCAAAATAAAAATATCTTTCTAACAGTGTATAACATCTATTTATCAGTTTTAAAATGGCAAAACAATTATACAAGAACTGATTTTGGAAACTTTAAATGGCTCTCCTGTAAAATTAGGTCTATTCGCGTAGTGGCCCTTTTGTTTTGAAGAAGCGAATTATGTAGTGTCACAACGTTTTCTTATCAATATGTTATTTTTTGCGGATGGTTTCAATGTTACTACTCCATAATAAAACATCCTAGTGTGTTAGTTCTGTCTCAACGAGCACTGACTAGGACATAGGTCTCCTCTCAAATTGAAAAGATTTTGGGGATAAGTCCACTACGCTGGCTCGGATCGATAGACTTCACCGTCATATGTACGTTAGAGAGAAAATTGCTTTTCCTAAGTGTTATTAATCCTCAGGAGTAGCAACGCTGTGATCGACTTCAAAGGGAACTTTTGCTCTATATGAAGCTGCTTACGTACGTCTATGGGTTGAAGTGACCACATACCATCAGAGGAGCTGCTTGTACGTTTACTACTTCCACTTTATATAAAAAAACGCAACATTTTTTATTTCGAAATCATAGAGCGTAGAAAGAGTGTCTAGCGAACGAGCAAGCGAAAGTCAGCGTGTAAAAAGAGATCCCTTCTCTCCGGAGTTAAGTCAAAATCAAAATATTTTTATTCAAAGTAGATTCTTGACAAAACTCTTTTTGAACACTACCACCGATGCGTAAGATGTTTTGTTTTGGAGAAGAGGCGGCGAAAGAAACTACAAAGCACACATCTTTTTCATCTTAGAAAATATCATTTACTAATAACAACCTTAATTAATGGAGCTGGAGTCGTTTCAATCCATATGCGTTATCATTTAAGTTATCATTTGTTATAATACACCTTTTTACAATGTCTGTTTAATAAGCACTTTAAAAAAAATCTAATGGATTTGTGACATGTTCAAGTATCTTATTATTATGGCGAATATAGTTTCCCGTTAACGATTTGGCTACCTTACGAGTACGTAATTTATATTTAGGGACAGCAAATTTATCAGAGAGAAAGGCTAAAATTCAAACCACTAATCCACTAGACTATTCTAAAGGCGGTAGAGTCGAGCACCACCGCCACCCTCATAACTCGCCGTAAAGCAATATGTTCTTCATGTATTGTGTTTCAGTTGAGGAGGTGTGGTTGCCGGATACACATTATTAGAGGCGACCATCTTAATCCTCAAGAGTAGGTACGCATCCGCGTCCATCCTTAAATATAACTTTTGTTCTATTTGAGATTGGATGTGGTTGTCCATGGGCTGCAGTGACCATTTAACATCATGTGGCCTGCATGCCCGTTTTACTCTTTCATAATAAAAAAACTGCCTATTGTATTGTATACGTTTCATTCTACAGGTACACTTAGGGCTTTAAACGTGAAATGGAAGTTCTCGCTTCCAGAACTTTGGGCCCAATTAAAACTTTATGTGCACGGTTTTCAACTTTCCGTTCATTAGAGGAGTTACGTTGTATGGAAAATTCTTGTTAGGATTGTAGGATGTACTCGTACTTGTTATTGCAGACAACTTTTAGACCTATTTCAAAGTTTTGTAACCTTTTTGTTTTAAAAATGATTTAAAATAATAGTATTTCTTTTATTAAATTAGTCTCATGTTCGATCGACTCTGCAAGCGGCAAGAGGGCTAGTTCATATCTCGCGCAGAGAATTGCAATCGCGGGAACAAATATTTCTTCAAACAAACGATGCTTGATCGACACTGCTTGTGACAAGAGGGCTGGTTCATATCTCGCACAGAGAATTGCAATCGCGGGAACACGGCTAACTTTCTTGCCACTTGGACACAGACTCTGTATATTTTGTATAGATTAGGCTTTTATCATAATTTTTTTAAAGGTATTCAGAATTGTAATAAACATGGAAGCTATGTGTGCGGTTGCCGGCTGCACTTTCAACCGAGGCGACCATCTAAGTCCTCAGGAGTAGCAACGTATCTACGTTCGAGCTCAGGTAGGATTTCGGTCTTGTTTCTGATTGTACGCGCATGTCTACGGGCTGCAACTGCTTAACACCAGGTGCATGCTTGTTTGTACTCTTCCTACATAAAAAATCAACAAAATACGCATATCTCCTCGGTATGTTCATTTTGCGCATTTATTATAGTAGAATATAGCTGATGATATTATTCTCACTAACATACAACTCAACAACTTTCTATATAGTTAAGCGCACTCGACAGGACCGAATTAGGGACGCGTCAGCGACCTGGAAACACCTGATATGTTTTTCCTTATATCACAGAAATGTCGGCTCATAAATTGTAAACGTAAATAGTTGATATTGTCTGATGTTACTTTGAAAGAATGGAATAAAAACCATGTCGCATGTACACATGTGTTAAGCTATAGACACTACTTAAACATATTGCAGATTATAGTATCGATTAAATGTTAAAAATGGAGATGTAAATGTAACAAAAATAAATAAGAAAAAAAAAAAGAAGTTAATAAGAAGGTATGTGATTAACACAGAAAATACAGCACATCCGACACCGCTGAACGTGGAATCCTCAAGCATTTTTTTACATAGTGTAAGTGAGCACTGAGAAAGGATTTGTGATTTTTTCCCCAAAGAGTTAAATTAAAGATGAAAATTAGAATGTATTAAAGTCGAGAGCTAGAAAAATATTTATACGAATATATGCTGTTTAAAACTTTACCTTCTGTTCCCGATTTTGTAGTTTGTGCTACTTAAAAAATATCTACGTTTTCCTTACGCTCCTAAAGAAGAATGTAAATAACATGGTATTCTACGATTGTAAATTAATATCATATAGAATTTATACATTTTATTGTATACCGGAAAACCCTTTAATCGTGACTTTCTGTTTCGCTTCGGTTTCACCGTGATCACGAGTCGTACAGCTGATTCGAAATATCGGCAATTAAAAAGCGTTAATTGTGAGTACCAGTTATATATTAAAATATGGTATTCTGATCTGAAGCGAGAAATTAAACGACACTATACCAACTTCGACTCGTAAGCTTAGATATGTTTGACCATTTACAATTATCATATTTCGGCGTACTTACGAAAGGAATGAATGTTCAGTACATATGGGCTACAACTTAAGACTTGTTAGTTACCAAGTAGTCTTCTGGAAAATCAATACCTGAATCTTCGTCAGAGATATCTCAAACAGAAATTCAGAGATGTCTCTAACAAGTCTTGGCAAAAGGCGGTACCTACTGACATTTGAATAAGACTACGTAACAATGCTGGAAGCATAGAAGCAATTATTTGTTTCATGGAAGTACCTAGTAACGCTACGGCCATTTCTAGAGCAATTTTTGTGTTTCTTGATATTTTGTGGTTGTGTTTTCATCCTTCAACATTTTTGCGTCCACTGCTGGACATAGGCCTCCCTTAGAGGACACTGACCGGTTCTGTACCCTCTGCATCCGGGGTTTACCAGGTCCTTACAAGGTCGTCGGTCCACCTGATGGGGGACGATCTGTCTACTACTGGGTGGATGGCTGGATGACTCGCCAATCGAGGAACTCTGCCCTATCGCTTGTCCCGTGGTTGCGTTTACAATTTTTGTAAAGTGAGAAGAGTAGCAAACGAGCATGCAAACCACCTGATGTTAAGTAGTCACAGCCCATAGACACTCACGTAAAACTACAAACACGACCGAAATCCTGTTTGAGCTCGAACGTAGACAAGTTGCTACTTCTAACTAACTACAACTAAGATGGTCGCCTCGCTTTAAAGTGTAGCCGGCAACCGCACCTCTCCAACCAAAACATAAGTAATCCTTTACGGTGGATTATGAGGACGGTGGTGGTACCTCCCCGGTCGAACTATAGTTCTTCCACCTTTAAAATGAGTTAATGTTATCTTATATCGAGTTTTCGTCAGTAACACATTGTGATTGATTTCAAGTGCAACTCCTGTCCTGTAGGATATTGATGATATCCATGGAAGGGCCACTAACAATCAGATGGTCTGCATTCTCATATGTTACTTGTAGGTCATAGAAAATACTGAAAAAGTTAGCATGTGTACGCTCAAAAATCTTGAAGCACAATGAAAATTATTCTCGTTACCCACTTTAATTAAAATTCTATCTGCGAGAATTCCTAATAATGATTCATGAGATCCTCGGTCTTCGAGCGACGTGATCGGAGCTAGGAATGTAGCTACCGTTATTTCCTTTATATTTATACTGCTATATAAATATATGTTTTCTTTTCCTTTCTATATACTTATTTTTTTAAAATTTGCGAAAAATATTTCTTTTATGGCAAATTTTTGTTCTTTTTTTCCTTCTATAAATACATGACGGCCTTTTAATCTTTTCGAAGGTACTATGGTATGTTTAAAACATTCAACGTATTATTTGGGCTTCATACATATTACCACCAATCCGCATTGGAACACAGGCGGAATATATTTCTAGGTCTGTCTAAATGTGTAGAGAAACACATACTCACCAGTGGAGCGTATAAAGTATTGCAATAGGAAACAATATTTAGCTATATATTGACTTTGTCCCGAGCAAATAAGTTTCACTACATAACACACGACGTACAAATACGTCGGGTCGCGGGAAGAGCGCAGCTGATGAGATTGCAAGCATAATCCACTACACCTAACTAAAACTATTTCTAACTGGAACAAAACGAACGTGACAGTTTAAAGGTCACGTCCGGATGAGTTTCAAGTAATCAACTAATGACTTTTAACCTTTTAGAGTTTAATAGATACAACTTAATCAGACCGGAGAGGTACCACCGCCACTTTCGATTTCCACGAAGTAGTTGTGTTTCAGTTAGAATTGCGGTTGCCGCCTACACTTAAAAGTAAGGAGACAATGACTTAACATTAGATCACCTGCTCGCGCGTTTGCTTCTCTTCGCCCATTTTGAGGTAGATTAAATCGGATAAATCTCCAAAATTTGTACACTTTTAAAGTAAAAAAATCTCCCTCCTCACTATAACTACGAAGAGAAAAATTAAAAAAGAATGTGTACCTGTTGTAAAAAGATAAAACTATTTTAATTAAAAAGCTTTTTTGAATACAAAAGCCATTCAGTCGATGTGAACCCAAAATTTAGAAAGTATAGATACATAGAGTATCTGCGTACGTTGTAGATAAATAAGGGGCGATTTGATATGACCATGTTATATGAATAGCCCTAGTAAAAATGATAACAACGAATCCTTCCCGAGGGATCGGTCTCGCTTTTCCGATTACGCGCAGATAAACACATCAGTGTCGTATTAAGTCGTTTTGTCTTCCGAATAACGAATTTGTCTTTGTAAGTAAAAGCCAATATTGTTCGAAATCATAGAATATTTTCTACGGAAAACTCGTTAATGAGTGGTTTGAGTGGTAATGGTGGTAGAGCCGTTAGAGCTCGCCCGGGGCGGTACCACCGCCACTCTCATAACCCGCCGTAAAGCAACATATTCTTCATGTATTGTGTTTCGGTTGGGGAGGTGTGGTTGCCGGATATTATTGAAGGCGACCATCTTAGTCCTCAAAAGTAGGAACGCATTCACGTCCATCCCTAATAAACTTCTGTTCTATTTAAGATTGGACGAGGTTGTCCATGGGCTGCAGTGACCGCTTAACATCAGGTGGCCCGGCATGCCCGTTTCATACTGTTTCATATGTTGCGAATAAATTATACAGATCTTATATTATATGTTATATATTTATAAACATTAAACAAATGCTTCCGTTCAAGTTAAAACAGATCAACACATGTCAAAAACTTACTATTTAATCATATGGCATCACACACAAGCTAATTGCCTCAACACATTAACCTACATTCGCTCTCTGGAGAATTTCGACTTCGCAGAGGCCTTTGACCACACGAACATTACGACTGTGCCCAGATTTTACAGCCTTTAAAACGTTCGCCCATTTAACAACCGCCGGGTTACAAATGGCCGTGTGTACTGAATAAATCTGAAACGTTTTATCACTTGGTAAAACTGGACGATCCAGCTTTGGGAGGTGTGCCTCAGGGAGATATGTTAGCACCTGTGGTTTTAACGATCGAGCGTTTTAAACTGCGATATTTGGATACTTTGTTTTAAACGATTTATTTGACAATTATGCTTAAATGTGAATCAGTTATTAATTCATACTATTAACATAAAGATTTCTCAATATAATACTCATTAAAACTAATATTTTTTTACAAAAAAATGAAAATGCACCACAATTCTTTTTTGTGTTATATTGTGTACAAAAACTTATAAATAAATAAAAATAATGACATTTTGAGTCCATTTTACGTGGATATTGCATATAAAATATTCAACAAAATTTTAGTTCTATTACCTAATATTTTTATGAATATTTTACCTATTTACAGTATCTAAACAAAATATGTTATAATATTTGATGCCATTGATATGTAATGGTGAATTATTTGTCGAATTTTCTTCCCAGTCTGTTATTTAAGAAGCATACATAATTTTGCATAGACAAATTCATAGAGAAAATGTTTTATTCTTAATTTAACTTATATTTACGTTATGAAACTGGCTATCATCTAATCCAACTCAATCCATCTAAACTATCACTGACATTTTCAAACTAATTAGAGTCGTCAATTTAAAATCATCAATCTGAACAACGTTTGTATACAATGGAGAATTCTTTCGTACATTTGTCGAATTGTCCCTTATACCTCCCAGGGGGCTGCGACAAAGGGCAGGGTGGGTCCCTAGAGAGGGGAGTAACTTATAGGGCATTAAATCTAAGTGATTCCACTTCTATCGCTTTTAAAGTTTTCCAAAGTTAGGAGGGATTGAGCTTTGATTCAATATGGCTGGCAGGGGAAATAGGATCACAGGTATTCTTACCGTAAATCCGGTTGAATACCGATACTGTCAAATCACAAATGTGTCAAAAATAAATGGGAGGATCAATGCTATTGTTTTGAATTTAGGATGACATTTCACTGATAAAATTAAGGAATAGCACAGTAGGCTCAAGTCCCAAATTTACTATTTGTAATATGATTTTTTATGTGAGTAAAGTAGTTAACGAGCATGCAGTGTACTTGATATTAAGTCATCGCTGCCGCTCATGGTAATCCACAGACAACCTTGAACAGAATGCAGAATGCAGAATAAAATGAAATTATATTAAAACAATAATTCAAACAACTGCTCCCACTTTTGACTAAGACTGCTCATGGTAAGGCTGGTACATATCTCGTGCACCGGATTGCGATCGCTGTTCAGCGCGGGAATATTGATAGCGTTCTTGACACCATGCCGTGCGCCCTTTAGATAGTTTTGATTAGACGTTTATTATAACTACTTTTAAGATACTATAATGAAACTTAGAAATTTAACTCCTTTTACAGTCAGATTTTATGTTTTTCTTTTGATTTATAATACTGAGGTATTTAATGTTATTTGATTATTATTTCAGATATCAACGGACGCCATGCGAGCATTAGCTGCGGGCGAGCCACAACGAACAAACCAAGTGATAACGGACACTATATGATATAAAATTTGTGAGTTTTAGTTAAAAACCTTATCCATTCCTTTAGAAAATCTCAATTCGTGTAGATAAAATAAATATGTACAATTCGATTTTTATTCTCGTTTACTATATTAATTGTATTGAGGTCAGTATATCGCTTTCTTTTGCTTTCCAAATGATTAACTATATTTTAAAATAGCATTAATTCAAACTGTTCATTCATACTCATTATTTTTAGTTAAACAAATATTAAATGAATGAGAGCCAAAGTGTTGATAATGTTTCATTAAGACTAAGATGTAAATAATGTATTTTAATGAAAATAAATGTACTTAATTCATTTAATGTCATTAATAGAATTAAGAATTAATGTATTTTCTTTTACCTCAGAATACAATTTAATTTCAAACTCGGTCAACGTAACTCTGCATGTTGCACTGCTGACGTCATATTCAGACGATAGTACAGTCTACAAAAATGGTCTTATAATTTGACTGCTGAAATATAAATAAAATTAAATTGACTTTTCATTAAAATTCTGTTTCCAGTAAAATATAATACAAATTAATTAATATTTATAATAATTAAATACAAATTCATTTATCTTATTCTGACCATAGTTATTTTTTGAACTCGCTTAGAGCAATGGTCGTCATATTTATTAGTCTTTGTATGTATTCATGATATCCACTATGCAATTAAACCTATTGTGTTGAAAGCGTTATTAATAAAAAAATATAGGTATTGCCACAAAATTGGAATGTTAAACTAAATTCAGTTACAAGAAACAGGATAGTAGTCCATACTCGCGTCATTCGGACGAACGCGGGGTGGAATACGGGGAGCGGGGAGCGGAAAAGCCAGTCACGTGCAGAGTTACGTTGATCGAGTAGTATTATGTTATGTACCATCGGGACTTTTGACTTATTCTGTGAGCTGTCTATAAGCACAATGACATAGATACTTATTACATTTAAAGTTGTTATTGTTCGCATAAGTTAACTTATTTTATTGTTATAAACATTAGGTACATATATACTGTGAATGCTCCGTCAGATTCGGAACAAATTATATATTATTGACACCAGTAATTATTGTACTTTGTACATTCATTTGAAATTACTTTGAGATTATTGTGTTTCCTTTTTTTTACTTTTTATAAAAAAGTGTTAGGTTCTAGTAACTCATCATGTTTCTGATTTAAATTCGATATATATTTGAGATCTTAACAGGATGTGTCATAAAATAAAAATAAATGTAAAAATGTTTTTATATGTTCAAAATATTATTTCATGTTTATTTTAAATGAACATTCGTTTTGGAATCTTATCGTTTCCGTCCATTTTTCTTTTTCTTTATTATTATTATAAATTATTTTATAAATAATTTCTAGTGCATATTTTTTTACAATTTCATTCCGTTAGTAAATATAAAAGATATGTTTGTTGTTTCAATACTAATACATACAGTTTAGAGACACGCCAAAGACTTATTATATGTCTTTCAGCCAATTTAAAGTGTAGCTTATTTTTATAAAAAGCAATATTTTTATCGCCAAAGATGAATGACGTGGACTTTTTTGAGAAAGCTGAGTTTTTTTGAAAAATAAAAACGTCAATGCGATACAATATATAATATGCTTTTGTTCAGTTCTGATCGATTTTGATTACAATAATGTGTATCATGCTTAAATGATATAATTACCAAGTAATTTCAGATTTTCAGTACTATATTTAGAAATATTTGTTTAGATTTTTTCATAGATGAATACGTGTTTTACTATATTTTAGACGGTTCAAATTTCACAAAATTTAATATAGTTGTAAATGACAACTATGTTTTAAATATATTTGTATATATCAATATAATATAAAAACATGATCATAGATCAATCAATCGGATTGGATAATAACCATGATTTCTCGGAATCTTCTGTTCTGTGTAATGTTTTCAATCTTTTAAAATGTTTAATAAAATTACATATAACTGAACAAAGAAGTAGTAATTTCATGATTTTACGAATATATTTAGTTCTTTTCAGATTTTAATAACATGGAATTATTATTATAAAGTCCTGAATTTTTCTCTACCTTTTTTATCTAAAAAAAAGAATTATAGTTATCAATATGACATACGAAAAGAGTTATATTTTTCAATATGTATTGTAAAATTTTAAACTTTTTCAAAACAATGTCACTAGTGACCAATTCTAGCCGACATTTAGTGCTTTTATTAAACCCGATTTTCAATTCTTTCACGCTATACCTATATTCTTAGAAAAGTCCACATATAGAAGATTACTCATATCTTTATTACCCTTAAATGTCTCCTATTTATTAATTTGTTTATTCCGATGTTGCTTTTTGTTTAAAGCATATCGATTTAAGTGATACATCACGTCATAATGATAATAATAGATAAATAAATGAAAGTAATAGTTTTGTTTAATTTGTAATAAGTATATTTGTAAGGCAAACGCACCAGTACGAAATAAAGGCATATGAGTTTATAAAAATGTGTTTGATTCTATTCTACGACGCTATTCTGGGTGAGAATGCGGCCGGCGTTCTTCGCACCATGCGGCATGGTCACGGACCCGTTTTAGATCGGTTAGATTAGGCTTTTATCATAATTAGCTTTATGGTATTCCATATTATGTTTTTGCACGGAATAAAGAAACACCACCTATTTTTTTAATAAAACTTACTACTATGGATGAAATGGACGTAGCTCTCAGATGGAAGATCCCATAGTAGTCTAACACCCATAATCCGCAATCTACATAAACCGTTAAACAACTCTTGTGTTACGGTTGGAAAGGTGCGGTTGCCGGTTAACCATAAGCTAAGCGACCATCACTATCTTGTAGCAATGCAGCTAAGAACGACAGCTGGTAGGACAACAGTCCTATTTGAAGCTTCATATGAATTTCCAAGAGCGACGACGATCCCGATTTAAGCTCTAAATTTAAAATACAATTGATTTTAATATTCAATATATGGAGATATATAGATCGGCTTTCTTACGGTAGTTATTACTACATTTGTAAAATCTGTATATTCTACCGCTGTACAAGTTGTTTGTATATCTAATGAAAACTCAGCCTTTAAAAAGCATTTATAATTTAAATAAAAAGATAAACGTATTGAAAATGTCACTGTCATCAAAATTTTCTAAGAAGATTATAGTGTTTGTGATAAAAATGCACCCGTAACGATGATTGGTAATAAAGAAAGGTTTTCCAAATAATACTACAATGCCGGACACAACACAGTTACAAACGTGATATAATTCAAATAAAACATACAGTTGGATTATGAGTTCAAATAATTTGTCATTAGAAGACGGCTCATTAGATGATGCTTTTGAGGTTTTAAGTAACAAGGAAACTCAGACAAGTACCGCATATATAACTGATTCAATTGCATTAATCAAAGGCCCATCACGTCCTCTCCCTAAAGGTATCGACAAATCAGACGTAGAAGGAATAGCCGATAAAAACATATTAGATTGCAGAGTTATTAAAGATCCAAGTGATTCTAAACAAATTGTTTTAACTGAAAGTTTTATTAAAGACGTCGCGAACGTTAGTAATAGCGAGGTAAGCGAGTCTCCGAGACAGAGTTATTGTAAAGAAGTTGTTACTCCATACTTAAAACCCCATTTGAATGACTGTGAAGACAACGTTGACTCGTTAGAAAAACTAATTCAAGAAGCTCTTGAAGAGTTCCCTGATTATCAGCCTTGTCACGAGGTCTACGAAGGAGAAAAGGATATCCAAGAAAAAACTTCAGACAGAACCACAAAAACTAAAAAAATGGCCATAAAACCAAAGACTGAAAATGAGCAAGACACGCCTGGAAAGAGTAGTCCAACTGTTAATCAATCTCAAAAAAAGGCAGCAGACCAACCTATACCTTTGTCGTCTCATTCATCATCATCCAATATTAATAAAAATAAGAAAAAATCAACTTATTCCGATAATCCTCAGTTACCAACAGTAATCGCTGATGAGATTAATGATAATGATGATATTCATACAACTATATCAGCAGAATCTATTGCAAAGTGTGTTCAGGAAAGTCTCACAGCTCTTAAACGAACTGCTAGTACTTGTCTTGAAAAGATAGAAATAGTTATAGGCATCAAGAAACCTGAAAACCCAGGTGAAAAACCAACATACTATGCCATGGAAAAGCCAAAAGTAGAAAGTGTTGTTTCAAACAATGTTCAAACAGAAACAGGTAATAGCCTAAAGAATTTGAAAAATTTGTTAAATGAACATAATGAGAAGATGACTACAATTAAAGAAACAGTAAAAGATTTAGCTGGCAAATTCTACCAGACATCAAAAGATGCTGTTACTTTAATAACTTCAGAGAGTGCAAAATTATTGAGTAAAGATAAATCGGAAGCTCACAGTGAAGAAAACACTGCTAAAAGTCAGCCTGAACCAAAGGAAAAAAAGTTACGAAAAATAAGCGCTGATTCTATCACTAGCTTCTTCTTCAAAAAAGCAGAAACTAAACCTATAAAAAACGAGCCTCCGAAAATTGAAGCGCCACCTGAATCATCCAAACCGAACGCGTCAGCGCCAAGTCTTAGTTCTCATTTAATGAGTAAAATTACGGATAGTATAGATAAAAAGATGGATAAAAGTTCACCGTATGATAAACCATTACCTAAAGAGGTACCAAATAAAAAGGAGACGACAGAGTCTAGAATTCCGACTGTGAGTGCTATCGATCATACTCCCGACCCGCCATCAGCGTCCAATATGTTTATATTCATAAAATCTAAGATATTTTCGATATTCCGGGATGATACTGAAGCTGATGCTGTCCAAGAAGATGAAGATGAGGAAGAAGAGGATCCATTCGAAAGATTCATGGAACAATAGTATTCACAAATACCTAATAAGCAAATAGATATTAGAATTAAATTGGTTACAGTTGAAACATTTTATTATTTTACCATCTTTGTAATATTCCCTATCAAAGTAATTATGTTAAAGACCAACTGACCCCCTGATATTAAATGGTCGCTGCAACCTGTGAAAATTTACATCCAAGCATGTTCTTTAACCGTTGGGGCAGAAAAGGTCCTCGAATGGTGACCACGTCTAGGCAAAAGGAGCACAGGGCGTCCCCCGACTAGATGAACGGACGACCTGATAGCGACTGAATAGCGAGTAACCGCTGGATGCAGCGGCGGCAAAAGCGGTCAGTGTAGCGGCACCTGGAGGAGGCCCATATCCAGCAGTGGACACGTAAAGGCTGATGGATGGATAGATGATGCATGTTCTTCTAATCTTCGATTATAAGTCTACCCAACAACCACATGTCTCATGAAATAATTGCATTGGGCAAGCTTGCATTACGAAGGTGGGAGAAGAATAGTTCGACCGGGGAGTTACCACCGCCGCCCTCATAATCCACCGTCAAGTATTAATTGTATTTCGGTTGGAGAAGTGAGATTGCCAGCTACACTTTGATAGGATTTCGGTCATGTTCATGGTTGTACGTGGATGTCTATGAGCTGCGACAACTTAACATCATGTGGTTTGCATGCTCGTTTGCTACTCTTCTCACATAAAAAAAACTAAGATGGATTATGAAGATGGTGATGGCTTCTCTTCGGTTGAACTAGAAATAGTTCTACCACGTATAAAGAATTACTCGTATATAACGTGTCTCAAATATCTTGGAAATGTAAATGATAGAACAATCTTTTGCAGCTGTTTTTTATTTATTTTCTTTAAAAGTTAACCATAAGCACAATTATGTCTTTTCCTTCTTTAATATGGAGTTGTATGTAGCTGGCATAATAATGATAGCTACAGCTTGATGATAATAAAAAACAATTTTCTGTCAGTCACAAAAAAATTGACACTACGCACATTTGCCATCAAAAATGTAACTAAAAGGAAAAATATCTAAATCAAAACCGGATAAACTATGGCCGATAGAAACAATACAGAACATTGCCTTAATTGTAAGAAAGTTCAAATGAAATGTTTGGCCTGTGTGGTTCCGTACAAAGATGATGTCTCAAATATTAAGGAAGAAAATAAGGAATTAGATGATTTACATAACCCTGAAAGTAACCCTAAATGCCAATGTGCTCCGAAACAACACTGCAATCGACATAAAGAGGAGAAATAAACAGGTTTTGTTTTATTTAACAATGACGGCAACGCTCATATGTTACATCGAGTCGGCGTTGCAGGAGGCGGCACTAAACTGGAGCTGTCTAGACTGCAGATACGCCGACAATTCACT
>DWON01000879.1:0-28288 GCA_018251015.1 Phocides pigmalion okeechobee | reverse complement strand
ATCCTGAATTGATGACCGATTAATAATATTGTAGAATTTCCAGTTGTAAACCAAACTGTTATTTGGTTTTTATTTGATGAGCTTCAACGGTCTATTACATTCACGGAATTCAAACAGACCCTTTAAAAACTGAGTTCAACTAAGTAGGAGGTTCTGAACGCAGCTTTAAAAATGCAGTTCGTCATACATTATGGAAACATGTAGCCAATAATAAGTTCTACTTAGATTAAATGTTATTAGTATGTCCTATTGTAAGGAACGTGTTCTAGTCTGAATAAACACAAAATTAGGATATTTTTGTTTGACACAATAGGATAATGTATGACGTCACCGCTGCGATGATGTTCTTTCGCTCGAGCCTCGTAATCGCAAACAGAAAACACACACATCACAATAAATTAAATAAAAACACAAACACAAGACAAACACTTAAAAAACGAAATAATGTTAAATTAAAATTATCGAGTAACTAAATATTTTATCAAATTAAATGAAATACGTTTAACCTAAACATAATAATACTGTGCGTATTAAAATTAAGCAAAAATTCGTAATGAACGTAATTGTACTTAATGTCAAAGAATAAATACTTAAATGCAATCCAAAAATTCATATTTCGAAATAATAGACAACTACGACGTGTAGTTAAAAGAAAAAAAATGAAACATCTATTCTAATTTTTCTTCACTCCAGATGTTTCAATCTCTTTTCCCTTTATCAAGTGGCTCAATCCATCAATTATACTGAAATTCCTGCAAAGCCTATTCCATGTACCTACATACTGATTTTCCGTTCTTCTGCAGCTATCCCTTTATTAATAAGAAAGTTAAACAGTTGATTTTAAAACATTACTTTTAGCAATTTTAGAGTCGAAGTCACGAATATCGGAAGATGTCATCGTTGTGTACCAAATTAATTGTTTAATTTTTTTATTAAAAAAAGGGATTAGTATTTTCATAAAATGCGATTAAAATGTGCCTGAAAAGAAATCGCATTTATCTTCAATATTAATGCTTACATTACGATTAATTTTATCAGTACATATTAATTATAAGAGTTAGTAACTTCGAGCTATCCATCACAAACAAAACATTGATATATTTTAAATCAGTTTTCATTTTGTCAAATAAGATATGTCGTTTTATCACATGGTGCAAAAAATAACCCTTTAATTGGATTAAATAATAGACAAATATATACTAAGCGATTTTAAATACATATATACTTATATCAATGTCTATATAATATATATGGAATAGATAATAGAAGATTAATTTTATGGACCGACATATAAAAAAACAAATTCGTTTTACGAAGATTTATAAGTTAGGGCCTTAAATTTTATTTAACAAGATAACCTTAGTAATATTTTAATCTTCGGATACTTTTTATATAAACAATACGGTACTTATTATCTATTTTTACAGAAGTAAATCAAGCAAGATTAGAAAAAAATTTTTACAGTATTTCTACCAAAAACCAAATAATAAAAAACCTAAGGAAAGTTTTAAAAAGTTTTCATAAACACAAAGCAAGATTCGGTTAATGTTGATTTTTTTTGCATCAATAATCGTAATGTAGCAAATATTTCTTAAATCCCTTAAAAAATATAATTTTTCCCCACCCAAAAAAACAGAGTATAAACTCCGACCGATCGATGTTTCTGATCGATCAGACAATCCATTAATACAATGTCTTGTAATAATGTGGCGAAACTGTACTAAAGGATACTTGCTGTAGTAACCTGTGTAAATAAATCTTTTCATATAAATAAATCTATTGTTTTCATCATAAATGCAACTATAGCATATACCAAAAAAGAATGGAATAGATATCAAAAGTTCCTTCTTTTTATACCCTTTGGCAGAAAGAGAAAGGAAATAAGATGTTCGTTGTCACATTATACTTCATTCTTCATTGATACGGTTTATAGTTACAAAAAATATAATGCTAAGTATCATTAAAGTACAGTCTGCATGCCATAATACAATAAACCTTAATTAAAACAACTTTTTGGATAATCCTCCACACGAAGAGCTTAATAGAGTATATATTTAATGAAATAAACTTAAACGTAAGAATACAGTTCGGTTACATGACGATGACAGTTTAATAAATGGTGATAAATTTACGAAACAAATAATTCATGCTAATATGAAATTGATTAGACAAACAGAACTCGAATTTCAAATTACAGATTTGCTGTATACTTCGATATATTTTTTAGATAATATCAGGAAAGAATATAAAAAATCATCCTTCTAAATAAAAAAGAAATACATACATGTATTAAACCATACTTTTAACATGTGGAAGGTTGTACAAGTCCATTAGACTCTTTGTGTGCTATCCAAAATCAAAATGCATCCCAGTATTTTATACAATCCGGACTTTTGTTTCATTACACAATATTATACATAGCACATTCAATTATTTCCATCATAATGTTCAATTATTTCTATTGGGTTAATCATAGACACCAATCTCTGTACAGATGAGCCATCCGAGTGTGAATTTCATTCAATTATAAAATAATATTTACAAGTTTGACCAAGGAGGTGGGTGCCACTAATCTACAATAAACTACAAAGATAGAGATTAGAGAAGAGGAAGACAGACAGAGGATAGACAACCAAATATCTACACTCACCAAGACATTTTCGTCGATTGGTGAGTAGAACAACTGAAAAAAGGCGACGCCACACTCGATGGATCATTACATTTTGGGGGATTAACAATAATGTTCGCGAGGCATACGAAATGACAGCATTCAAAGGAACATACCCTTCTGTACACGATTTGCTATAACACTAAACAATCGAACCAAATCAATGTCGTAATTCACCGTCGCTCACATGTTACTTAATCTAAACTCGTATCACTTAAATCTAAGCTCGGATGGCTACTCTCATTATTGCTTCAGCGAATACAAGGTCCGACTATGGTACTTTATGCAACTTTCACGGTTTCAAAAGAGACACTAAATTTAAAATATATTCGAAAATTAATTAAATGTACATTGCGATCTAATGAAATGATTATGTTGATATATGGTTGATACAATTTTGAAACCAAACAAAAAATCTGTAATGACTAATATTTATCGTGATCTCTTTGCCTTTCTGATAATAGATTATCAAATAAATGTGAATAGAAATTTGGAAATAACCATAAATAATAAATCGTCTGAATGTAAACAACATTACAGGTAGGCAGTCCTGATCTAAAACAATATCTGCAGATGTTGATGTTATTCCAACATGTAGTATAGGAATACTACCAAAATAAGTTAATTTACTTTACCACTAAGAACTAAACTGGCAAATCACGTAAAGATAGATCGTCAGATATCTGTAACCAACCCTAAACATAAACTCATACTTGAAATCGATCCCGTAAATGCTGCCTCCACTTTATAAGGAGAGTGTCAGAGTATTATAAAAGACAAATTTATTAACGTCATTGGACATACAAATGTAAATGAGACCTAATCGCAATGTACATAAATAATATTAAAACAAAATTCCGAAATCTAGTAACCGGGAACGTAATTTAAAAACTTAAATAACAGAAAATAAAATTAAGATTAAACTTAATCCGATTGAAAAAAATGAATATAATGATAAAGTAAAATTAAATTTGTATCACACGATTTAACCAATTATAAATAATAATTTTGAATTTATAGACTTTAACAATTTTATGAAATAACCAGAGGGCAATCAAAGCAAAGGTATTCCAAGGTATAGTACCATCGAAAAATCATTTAAAACCTCTTTGCTTTAGTTCTTGTTAACCTTACTTCCTTTATTTTTGCCATTTCATTTGGTCCCATGCCCTTGAAGCAAATGGTTTTCCATTTCTTTTTCAGGTAATAATTCTACTTGGTCGAAGGATGACGTATTTTACCTTAACGTGGTTGTAATTTGAGAACCTTTCCTCCCCTATGGTTATCAGTCCTCCGAGCTATGTGGTCAGCTCATTGCCTCTTCAGCCTGATAATGCTGAGCTATGTTGATAAGTTCACTTCGTCAACGGATTACAGTACTGTTCAATCGTAAAGAAATACCAAGCATAGCGAATTACATCACGCTGAGTGATTCTTCAGGATAAGTCCTATAGTAAAACCACGTCTCGGCTCCATATGTCTTTGTGGAAATAGAAATTAATTCGGGTATTGTTACAAATTATTTTAGGATTTAAGGAAATAAATTATTATTATTGTGCTGTTCTTGGATTATTTTAGTTGCAATACAAGGACTCTGCGTGTTGTTAATTGTTTAAATATTTTCAAACATGTTCTTATATATTAAAAGGTAAATTTTGAAACCGATCTCTTAAGAGAACTGTGATAAAATAATTCGGCATTTTATTGACATCTTGATCATTTTAGATTTTTGATGTGGGCTTGAATGTTTGTATATTCGTCTTCATGTGTGTTCATAGCACCCACGACCTACGGATCTTAGTATAGGGTTATGAGTGTAGGAAGCCTTATATCTCATCTTTATGTCTTAGGTGGCTAAAGCATTAATCTGCGCCCGTGACGGTGCGTGATGATGACTCTTGATGAAAGTCGCGCGCGCTGCTTATTCGCGCGGAGAGGCGTTTTCAGCGTATGTTACCGCACGTTAGCAATTAGGAACAAGGGCAAAAATGTTGCGCCATCGTAGCGCAATGCAGTATGGGAATGGCATTATACTTTGTCTATGGATTGATAAGTCGATGTGTATTCAAAGACACAAAGCATGGCGCTGCAGCTAGAACTACCTCAGTTTTATATCTTGTCTATGGATTGATGAATCGATGTTATACTCAAACCCACACGAAGAAATGAAAGTAAAGAAGTTCTTGTAATATTATATAGTTGTTAAATGATAAGTAATCGGTAAATCGTGTGAAAACATATAATCATTAAGTATACCTTAAACCAGCGCTCAATGAAAACCGTGAACTTTGGCCAACGCGGACGTAACTAACCTAAATTATGTTATATTATGGAGTAACTATGCATAATACGAGTATGTATCAAGAATTCTAAACGTTTTGGTGTTACCTTACAGTGTTTCGTAGTTATAATATTTACAGTTATTGTATTGTATTGTATTGAGTCAGCGGCATATATTTTCTTAAATCCTAAGCAGAACAATGTACCAGGTCCCTAACACTTAATAAATTAACAAGCGCACATATTTACAAATTCTCAGGTACCTCACGTAATGAGATGTGGAACCTTCCCACGTTATATTACAAGACCTATCTTAGAATTTATCTTTATGTTGACGTTGCGAAAATTACCAATTTGAAAATAAGTTTTTTATGTTGAAAAAGTGTGAAATATGAGCTCCATATGATATTGTTCACAGATGTATAGCCGCTATTGAGTTCTAAGATAGCAGTTTTATATATTAGGAATCCGGTAATCTCACGTTCTTAACGAAAATTTAAGAATGTTTTAGACCACAAATGATCGAACTATCTATTTCAAATCAATTCACTGTCAAAAACTACCAAAAGCCATTCGAAATCAACCCTCTTTAAGCTGAAATTTATTTTATATCATAATACAACAAAAAAAAGTCAAAAAAGTAAAACGGATAAACAATTTTTACTCCAAGGTCAACTATTTATCATACCAATACTTTAAACCTCGACAAATTAATAAATCACCTCCATTCAACAATTACTTGGCCGAATTAAAACCGGAGGTAAAACGTTCGGAAAGAATAATTAATCAATAGTTCCTCGATTAACGCCGAAAAGGAAAATAATTGCCAACGTAAAAATCGTTGTTTACTCTACGGGCCATAGTTAATCGTCCTATTGCATGTTGATAAAACAACGTAGACGGAATTAAAATTATTTTTGCTAGGTTTATTCCAAATTCCGGTGAGTCAGATACTGTTTCTATGGAATTAAAAGAGTTGCGTTACGTAACTCATATCGGGTTTGATAAAAATTAAAACATTGCGTTATTCATATTGACTTTGATAACAAAAACTTTGAATAAAGAACGATTGGCTTGAAATAGTTTTTATCAAAAACGGTTTAAACTGTCTACGTGTTGAATATTAACCTAATAGTTTCAGTCGTTACTAAAACAGATATTATATTTTTGATATGCGGCGGAGTAGCAAACGTACGTGTAACCTACCTGATGTTGAATGGTTGCTACAAACAATGATCCACATTCAACCTCAAACAGAACTGAGGTCTTATCTGATTTCGTACGATGCGTCGCTACTCCTAGGACGAAATGATTACCTCAGTACGCTTACACGCTTTGTTTGTGTAGTTGATAAAACGAAACGGAGATCAAAGGAGAATGAGATGTATAAAGACCGGTATTGAAGTCGTGAGGTACCTGATCCTTCTTTAGTCGCCTCTTACGACACGCACAAGGAAAACGGTGGTGCTATTCTTTAAGGCGAACCAATGAAAACGTCGGTAAATAGTGTCAAATTGAACTAGTTTTCCAGATTTATGTCTATTTGATTTTACACGTATAACCGGACGTATAAACCAGTGATATTTTTGAACCCATCTTGTTTCTGAACTGTCTTGTTTTGCGTAGAAATAAAATAACAAATTATTGCATATTCGATATGTTTAGAAAAGGATTATGGTTAAAAATCTTTGACCGTGACATTCCGATGTTTCAAAATCACCTTTAGGTTCTCGGACAAGGTTTAACGACTACAGTGGCCTCCAGAGCATTGCAGCGTGCATAAAACGGTCACCCATCCAATTCCTGACCACACCCGATGTTGCTTAACTTGTTGATCGCTTTATGTTTACGATCTACACAAGCCTCGGTATATGCGTGTTTTGGTTCCAAATCTGAATAACCCTATGTCACGGGATCAAATATTTGACATCGAGGGAAAATTAAAATGGTCATTAAAACAAGAAAGTTAATGTTTTAGTAACTTAAAGTATACATAATATAATTATGAAAGACGAAAATTTAAGGATTTCTATATTTTTGACGCTATTTTTCGGTAGTTTTCATTGGTCCAGCGACATATCCCGAACACCACACGGGGAACTTAAATCAAATCGCTAATCAATTTAACAAGAAATCGACACAATTAATGAGATCGAAGAATAAGTTTACTCAAGTATTCACTAAATAATAAACGAGAAACAATATTAAAATAATAATATCAATAAATTATATAGAGATCAAGACACATTTTGCGCTTTTATTTCTAAGATTTTTATAATTATTGATACGGATTTAAATTGTAGATACGTCCATAATCATAATAAATTATTTTTCTTAGTAGTGGAACTTCCTGCTTTTAATATTCTATGGTATTGTCAGCTCATACAAAAGTGGGTTGGATTATTTGGATTTAGACTGTTTCCATTTTACTTGAATTTTTCAGAAATTAAATATCCTTAGGATTATTAATTCTATTTCATAATAGTGTAACAATATTAAAAATATAACAATATAATGAGATTATATCAATAACTTTAACATGACAGACCATTAAACATTAAAGGATTGGCGCAAAAAAACAGATTTTTTTAGATATAGCAACTTACAATATAGGAAAGTAGAATACATACCAAAACTAGGTACACTCTTACCAGGGGCTTAAAATAATTGAGAAATTTATGGAAAAGAAATATAATTTACGGGGGGAGGGGTTTAATTTTAAAATCTCTAAGTAGAAACGTCTCAGCAAGTGTCTATTAGTTCGTGACTTTAAATTTCGAGACGTAAAATCATTCAATATTTTACTCATCACTGATATAAAGATATTCAATTAGTGGTTAAAGTTAAATAAGTTTTAATTTAGATAATTCACTAAAGTTGTCGATTAGTGGATAAAATTAAGATGGGTTTTAAATCAGTGAATTCAGTAACGTTTTTGACTTTTGATTGCCGCAGTATAGAAGGACGTATCTACTATTTAAATCAGAAATTAAATTATAATCTGTAATGGCAGATTACTTTAAGACAATACTTATTTTTGGACGCAGTGGCATTGATTTGATTGTTGTTAAGATTACCGGTAACTGTTTCATGTTTACGTAAAGCGGACAAAAACACATCACAATAGACTCCTCTCATCTCACATCCTATACACTAAGTTATATAAAAATATTTATCTTTTCTATATTAATGTAAAAGATGTGTATCAACAACTATGTACATATTTACAAAATCATAGATAAAATTATTATTTATTAATTGCTGTCGCAATCCTTATAGCTAAATCATATTGCTTGTTTGAATACGCGTAATAAAAGCCTTGAAATAACTATAACAGTTATTTTAAGGGCCCAAATTATCCTAAAATTAGGGGAAAGGGGATACAGAACATAATAAAATTGTGTTTATTTGCCGATTTTATTTATTAGACGGAAAATAAATAGGGAAAACAATAAAAAAAATCACCGGTATTTTTTATATTCTTCTTAATTGACGGATACGAGTTTACGGGTAAAATTTATCGGTCTGAACACTTAAAGAATATTAATGAAAATCTCTCTGAGTTTTATTTTAATGAGGAAATTAATCTATTTCGACGTGTGCTTACAATTCTTTGCGGTAATTTATTTACGGTTATTTCTAAATCATAATACATTTGTAAAACAATACAAGGACTTACGTAAAAGTGGATATAAAAACTTATATAAATTATAATGAGAATAAATTAAAAGTAGTAAATAAAAATCAACATAAATAATTATAAATAAACATACGTATTTTTAACATTTTTAATTTTGAGCTTTTTTTGTTTCTTTACTTGTTTTTTGTTTTTTTTTTTAACTACGTTTTATTATTTTTTGTTTTTTTTTTTTTTTTTTTTTCATTTTTCTTTTTTTTTTTATTTTTTTTTTCGTTTTTAAATTTTTTCACCATAGAACTACCACCTTATCGTTAATTATATACTAAATAGTGACAAATTTTATTTGTAACACGTCACTGCAGTTTCAAAATGACTTTCATATTTTTTGATGTATTCCTTCATTTATTTCATTTTAATTATTTACATGAATCCAACGAATCAACAGATATGTTAATATATAACAAAAAAATAATTAGTAGACTTGCAGGGGCGCCTTACAAAAATATTTATTTTCACTAAGCTTTTATTATTTACAGCTTCTTATATTCTCTACGTGTATTAAAGCTATACCGTTAGTTACGTCGTATTGTGATGTGTTTTATTGATAAAACTGGGAAATAGCGTATAATAAGAAAATAATAGCACCTGAAACAGATAATTCATCAGTAAAGGAAAATTTTGGATATTGGAGCTACTATAAACGGAAGCAACCTTGAGAACATTTCTGATGATTCTACATATCCGCACAACGTCGGCGTGGTATCGTTTTCATGGTAAATGGGGATTCATAATTGTAACAATGATAAAATATGGACTGATGATGATAATGATTCGGGCAACCTAAATCTAATAAAAAGTTAAAGAGACCTTGTTCATTTGTAAAGGGAAATTTCAAATGGGATATAATTGGATCTTACTAAAAGGCTGTCATTAATGTTTATTATCTCAGACGATGAGATGAAGTGTATGAGTTAGAATGCATCAGTCAATTTCGCTTTATTGATAATGAGAACAGCTTTGATAAAAGTAATAAAATTAAATACCCCTAATCCAGTGTTACTTGAGATAAGTTTAAGATATGTTGCTACCTATGAGGAGTCGTTGAAACGAATCTTATAATTGTGCCTCCCTAAATTTAGTTAAATCAGAACAGAACAATGAGTAATGTTTTTTAAGACATTATTAGCAATAAAAGTGATCTTTTCAGAGTCGTACCACAAAGGTTTTTAGTATATTTAGGTGCAGTTGTTCAAAAAAATCTAAGTCTTCTTTAAATATATCGTTTTAAGATGTAAAAAAAATTTGGTACACCCATTAAATTTATTACTGTAGAGGCATTTAATCAATTATCTAAAATATTGATGGACGAATGTTTAGCATTAGTCTAAATAATGGGAGAATGAAATTTCCAGAAGAAAATTGTTTAGTGAAAAATAGGACTATCTACTGATGAATTATCCTCCCTGAATTAGCCGCCTTTTACGGCACGCACGGGGAATACGGTGGTGCTATTCTTACACCCCGGACACCACACGGGGACATACGTGTTGCGAATACAACACGTGTCAATATAACAAATAACAAACAAACAAGGACGAGAACAAGAACTGTAAGGGCAAATAGCAATCCAAGTTTGTGATATGCGCACTGGGTTATGAAGAATTCACGGGAAATTAACTATGAAAGTTACTTAGACTTAAAGCGATTTCGGAGTTTCAAACAATAAACAGTTTGGTGTTAGCTCTTATTATCCGCTTTCCTTAACAGGAATGGTTTAGTACATTTGCTTTGGGCCGATTGTGTTATATTTGCTCGTAAATTTAGAATTGATGTTCACTTGTTTCAAGATTTTGAAAATGTTTGCGTAGCTCTACATTCTATCTTGTCCATTAGCCCACAACTAGACAAATATAAATCCGGAATAAAAGGAATTAACAACAAATTCTAAGTTCTAAGTACTGTAGGTCTCCTTATCTTTTAGGCCGTGATTCTAGTTGAACGTAGATATTCTTTGCAATGGTTATTACGAGAATCCAATATAAGTCAATATAAGCAAGCGCACGTAAAATTTATATGTCTTCTGAGTTGATGATAGAGACTGTAACTATTGTGAAATTAGAAGAAGACGCTAAATATTGCCGTAGAACAAGGTATTGCAATCAATAGACTGTTTCATCTAGCCATACTGCAAATACAGATAACCAAAAACAGCTGTGTGAAAAATATGGCTTTTGGAATTATGCTTGCTCAACCTTGGTAGAAGTTGTGAGAATTTGGGGGAACTTGTAGGGCTTTGGGGGAACTTGCAGGACTTTGGGGGAACTTGGTGGACTTTGGCAGAGCTAGTGGGACCTTACTTGATGTATTTTTTATTATGATTCAAAAACATGTCAATTTAAATCGACCCAAAGAACAGTACCATCCACGCCCTTGTCATAATTACCTGCTTTACGGTACGTAAAATGGTTTAGATTTGTTAGGGATATGTTACTATTAATGTAAAAATTTAAGTTTATGAATAACTGATAAATTACTTTTATAATCAGTCATTGTCATTGAAAAGAGACTGATTAGTTTTATTTTATTTATGATAAATAAAAATAAATTTTGACGCATCAGGATACCTTTATTTTTTTACGATAATTTTTGATTGGTTCAAAAGATAACAAAAGTATATTTTCGAGTTTTAGATAATTCCAAATAGACATTGACTTCCTGCTTTCCAAACAATAATAGTAACATACCTAACTGTCCATGAAATATTTTGTTTATTATATGAGCATTTTGGTATTACTTTTCTAAATTCTGATCTTTCCATTCAAGATGATTCGGATGAGTGTCGAGGGAGTCACCGGTAAACTTTATTATCAATACCACTGCGAAATTCCGTACACGTAGATAGATTGTTAAACCTAGGCATATTGTTCTGCTTAGGAGAATATTCGCAACCTTTATATAGTTTTTGATTTTACATGTAGTTTAATATTGCACTATCAAATAACACTGTCTTAAACCTGAAAACATACACAAATTGATCGCAATTAGACACATTTTCGTATTTCCTTACACATTATATTGGGGCTACGTACAAATATATCTGTATACATAATAATAATTTGTCGATACACATCTGATACATTTCATTTATAATATTAATATGTATTGCTTTAAAAATAACTACATCTATGTTTTATTGCCGTGGTAGAATACACGTACAGCTCTAACCGGAGCATCAGGTTCACCCTTAACCTAGTATCGATGTCGCAACCGCGCTTTAGAATACGGTTATTTGATGTAAGTCGGTATTCTCGTCTGGAAACTAATGGATACGTAGAACAGTTCTGCGATCCAAGTCCGGTTCTGGTTGGCCATACCATACCACCCAACCAACCAACCAGAGATGTAAAAAGAATACCTCGCGTTTCAGTAACAACCGAGTAACATAACAATGAATTTGAATAGAAGATGTTAAGTGGCGTTTGATACCACCTGATGTTAAGTGGTCGGTTTAGATCTAAAATAAACCTCCAATAAGCGAGGAAACCTGAATAAAATCTATGAAAGGGACGTTCCAAACTGAGGACAATAGCGTTGATTTGGTGGGCATTAAAATTTAACAGTACAAGAGCGGATAAACCGGAAAAAGTCTGAGAATGGTATAACGTGCTCCTCCCATTGTTTTATATTACTTTTTAATTTTGTTGATTTATTATACTGGATTATGACGTCACTGCAGCTCAAGATGGTTTATTATTATGTAAATGCGTGTATTTATTACTATCCATGGTCACGGATTCAAGATTACTTCGTACCCGGTAATTTGGAAGGTTTACGTAGGGACAAGGATTCAACCTTGCCCTTTGGGACAGATCAACGTATACGGCGCATATTGTTCTCAAATGCGCAATTTGATGTATCCGAATCTTATGGCTGGTAATAGCACAGGTATTGTTTTAATGGCAAGAGAATAATTTTAGGAAATCGTTTAATTATTTCGAAGTATTTTTGAGGGATTTAAAATTATATCGGTGAGGATTATTGTCAATTATAGTTCGTACAATTAATTAATCTAAAAGTAGGATAGTGACACTTATAATTGAAGGATTCTCTGGATATAGCACATATTGGCGACAACAATGGCATAAAAATGGGGACTTTATTAATGCAATTGAATCACAAATTCTGTGTTTGGAGAGATAAAATCAAAGGGAATGGATTTCCTCACTATTGGGTTAACGACTCCACTCTGGCTAGCTGGTTGTGCCAGAGGTGGGGTCTATTCCTCTCGGTATCCACTCCGCCTGCCGGAGATGAGGAATAGTAGATTCCCCAGGAGCACTCGGGTCCGTGGTGTCGTTACTCACCAACAGCTCGCCACTAGCTGCCCTGCGGGGTTCATTACTAGTATTGCAAAACATGTCATGGAAAAATTATTTGTCCTATTACGTCTTTTGTCCAATCTGGTTCTTTATGCCTTTTGTTATTTTCTTGCGTTGGCATTTTTGTATATTTACTATATTTTAAGTTCGTATAAGGATTGTCGTGTTTCGTGATGCTAATATAGAAAATATATTTCTGATCTTTCTTATATGTTGAAATTGGAATAAACTGCTGAATTGTTTAGTTTTATATTTTCAACTGTAGACTCATCTAGACTGATTATTTTGTCTTCCAGCTTAATTATTTCTGGACATGCTTTGCTAATTATGCTATTGCTAATACTGGATTATGCTATTGCTAATACTGGATTAGAATGTCAGAGCAGCTCATATTAATTGGTATACTGAGCCGAAGTATCAGATCATTTCCCTTATTGGTTAGACCCTTTTATAATCTGAAGCTTTAGGAAGTCAATTATGTTGTGTTCCGGTAACACCCGGGTACCTTTCAGACCGGAACACTCAACAATGCCATATTGTAATATTGGTTTAGGTATCTTTTCATCATAAGCTATTTATTTATCGGTCACTAATCCAATGTAAGGCTTCATGATACGATGTTTTGCGTTCCGTAAGACACTGTTAGATTTAAAACCAGATTTCCTTATTTATTTCTTTGAAACAGTTGGAAAGCTATTTTTGGCGTATTACTTTAAAATTATTGGTCCAATCTGAAACCCATATTGAGCGTCTCAAGTTTCGCTAATACCAAACTAAGATTTTATACATGATGATAATTTGCTTTCATTCTTTAGTAGTAACTGGATTAAGATGTCAGTGCAGCTCATGGATTATTTACTGGCCTGTCATTGATGTATTTGAGTCGAGAAGGAATTTTTGCATTTTAGAATTTTTTATATAGATTGTAAATTGAAATATGAATCTATTACAGCACTATATGTTTACTTAAATCTGGATTAGTAGGCAACAGCTCATGGCTTATTTGTTGATCAGCGACTGATCTAATTTATGATCCAGATAGAATGTTTGAATTGTAGTAACGCTTTTGAATTCTAAACTGCAATAAAAAATAATTCTAGTAGTATATGTTTAATGGAAATTGGACGATGATGATAATGATGATGAATTAGTTTATAGCTTGTGTTTTGGCCAATCACTGATCAATCTTAAAGTTTGAGACGTCTCGTGGTCTGGTAACACCTAGATGTATTATATACCAGAACATTTTTTGTTTTAATTTTACCTTTATCTATTGGATTAGGATTGTAATGTATTGTAATATGTATTGTAATTTATTCTTAATTCACACGTACCACTCAAACCATACACGAAAATTCTACTAAGGTTGGCAATGAAAAAAAAATTGTTTGAAACACGCCAAAAATAATACAAATTAAGAAATAAGAGTTAAGTTACGATGACAGCCATAACACGTATATTCGGGTAAATTGTTGCGCGATAAATTCGTATATATTACGCAGAAAATGTTGCGTGCTACATCTGAGGCAACTTACAAAATATTCGATAGCTTCGCCAGTCGAGCCTATAATCTGTACGTTTTAGGAAGCAATTTGACGAAATTGGAAAAGAAACAACGTATTTTCGAAGTTATACTAAAAATACGACGCTCAAATAAACAGAATAGCTGGTGAACGTCAACCGAATAACTACATATGTACATTACTGCTTTTGTACTATGTTATCCATCAAGTAATGATTATGTAATTTAAAACAGGTGAATAAAGATACGGTTTATACTTAACAATTTATGAATTAAGACTATGTTAAATATAGATTTTATAAGGAATGATGGAAAACATGATTTATTTTCAGGGATTTATCAGAAATTATTCTATTTTTGTTATGAGTTTTCCTTATTTGTGTTATATATTTAAATGTTATAGCAAACCCAAATATTCAGGTGCAATGTCAAGTGTTTTTTTGCGTAGAAATGAGGATTTATTTATAATAATTTATTTTAGGGTGTTTATGCCTGGATAAAGAATTATCGGTTTTTACGAAAGCGTATAAATATTGAATCGTGTTAAATGAAAATAATTTATTTTAGAATCTTTATGTCTGGATAAAGAATTATCGGTTTTTATGAAAGCATAAAAATGTTAGATCGTTTAAAATGAAATAAATATTATAATCTTTTTTTTAATAATGTGTTTATTAACGTGGCACGTATGAATGAAAGTAATTGTGAAATGTACATCGGTTGAAACCTCGAAACACGCTTAACAATAACATTTTTGTACAAAAAGTTATTGTCAATTTAATCGTAAGTAAAGCAATTCCAACTTCGGAAACGACATGCGACTTTGGAAGATATTAAATAATATCAAACTTAAATAATTATAGTTAACAAAGCGAAATTAAATAACGGTATTTCATATACCAAAATGGCTGTAATTCATTAAAACAATATTCATAATTAATGAACGCAATTAAGTAATGAAAATATAATTTGTAATGAAACTGATAACCAATTCAGTATTATCAATTTACTGCCACTCAATTTAAAATTAACTTCACGTTTAACATAATATTTGAACGAAAGGAATATTTTAAAACGTTGCAAAATAATTGTACGAGAACATAAATATGAATAAAAATTTGGAGCGTGTTTGTGTTTATTGATAGAAAGATAATGAAGAGAAAAAAGTTAATTAATAACTTCATTTGTTTTTGAAGTCGATTTGTTCAAGACTTCAGAATTATAATAGAATGCAATAATAATAAAAATAATTTGAAATGATTATTAAAGAGGAGTAGCAAACGAACATGCAGGCTGTCGGGTGTTACGGGATCGCTGCAGCCTGTGTATATCCATGTACAACTTTAAATAGGACCAAAGTCCTATCCATGGACGTAGGTAGATACGTTACTACTCTTGAGGACTGAGATGGTCGCCTCGTTTATAAGTGTAGCCGGCAACCGCATCTCATCAACCGAAACACAAAAGTTGTTTTACAACGGATGATGAAGGCGGCGGTGGTACCTCCCCGGTCGAACTATTGTTCTACCACCTGTTACAATAACGTATCAACGATGTTAATTTTGGAATTCTTATATATGAATTTATCAGACCGCTGCTTGTTTGGATAAACAGACTTCAATCTCACGAAGAAAGATTATTTCCTTCCTTATCCTTATTTCCTTGAAATTTCAAATGGATGCACAGATAATTTAAGTGCTTCCTTTGACTTCACGTATACCAGAGGTAAGTTTGCTTTAAATAAGAACGTAAAATAAATATGCATTCTGGAAAATGGTAGAGAGAAAACATGGTGCCAGCTTTGAAAGCTTGGTAAAAGCTTGTCTCGTTATATACAACCTGGAATAAGTAATGATCGGTCAGTTCACAAACACGCTCCATTTTATTCACACCAAGTATGAAGATACCAACGAAAAATACATTTTTTTGTATTTTTTTAATTTTTTTCAATCTTGTCTCACGTTCCATTTTTCCATAACGAAACGTGAATAAATGTGTCTAATTGCGATGTTTAAAATATATTTCACCAATTAATATATATGCGCCCCAATTATTTGATATAAAAATAACTTACCTCAGGATTAATCTTGTAATATAGCGAAAAAGTCCGGGATACTCTATTTGCCTGTAAATGAATTTAAGATACATCTGAAACTAAACAAGCATTCAATGCAACCAATATAAATCATTCGGAATAAATTTTGTGGGGTGTGCCCCATTTATCTTTGGTAAATCGTCTTTAGCGAATCGAGAAATAATGAATGACATGTTAAATGATATTAAGTTTAGTGTTTTGTTTTAGGTACCTATAAGTTGATTTATTAGACTTTCAGTCCTTTGAAGTCCACCGCTTGATAAAAATATATTTATTAAAGAATGCAAACGAGTATGCAGGCTATTTGATGTTAAATGGACTTTGCATCCTATAGGTATCCACGTCCAACATCAAACAGGAATAAATGCTACCTGACGTCGTGGACAGATGCGTTGCCCCTCGCGAGGACTGAGATGATCGCCTCGTTTGTAAGTGCAGCCGGTAATCACACCTCTCCAACCGAAACACAAGAACTGCGTTACGACAGATTATGAGGGCAGCGATGGTACCATCCCATTCGAACTGTATTTCTACCACCTTGAAGAGTTATTTGTTATTTTTTTATTATTTGAGTTTTAAGAGGTGTGTTTTGACTAAGGGTCTACCAGTCGTTCGACCCCTGATACTATGGTTCGATCATTCGACATTATGGTTCTACCGTTCGAACTCCAACATTAGAATTGTACCTTCCACATTAATTAATAATTGCGAACAACGATATTATTACTAAAGACGATTACATGTTGATAAATGGGGGACGCAAGAAAACTTATTAAGCGATGATAATAGTCTTACACTAAGAAGTTATTTTAAAATTTTAATCCAATGTGGCGGCGTGAAGTGATTGTGTTACGATTAGTGTACGGTTAGCAAAAATAATTATGTACAATTTTATTATTTTACTAGTCATGATTTAGGTTGCCTTGTGTTCTGGTAACGCCTGTGTGTAGTTCAAACCAGAACACCGAACTGTTTGGCATTGTTTCGTTTTTATATATCGCCACAAAATGTAAACAAGACTGGAGTTCCACTTTAAATTCATTGCTACTCTAAGTTGACAGAAACAGATGTTTAGGTTGCGTTACAAATTGTTGAACATTTTCCTTTCAATAGTTGTGGATATAAAACTAGCTGTTTGTAAAAGTGTTTACGTAATTTTTTTTTTTTGTAAGAATGCTACTTGCGTTGAGTAATCACTTAGGGAGAGTTTGTTTATAATGTAAGGTGATTTTGGCGATTTTTCCATTTATTTTATATTTAGTTCTAATTAACCTGTACTTTTGCCCGCATAACGGATGGATAGACGCGCTTTAAACTGTGTAATTATACGAAAGTGATTTGAAAATGATGTTTCAAAAGACCTGAGTCATATAATAAGAATAATAAAATATATAAATATAAAGTAGGGATTACGTTATCAACTTCTGTCTCCAGTCTACCTATTACAAAAAAATACTTACAAGTTCTATTGGATGGATACTGTATTTAATTCAATGTATTTAAATGTATCTAATGTAATTTAATGGACGCAAAATGAATATACCAATCGTAAAGTATCATCACCTCATGCCGCCAACCCAACAAATATTCAACCGCAAAGGAAAACACACGAAATAATCACACCTTATCTCTAACCTTAGAATTAAATAAATTGTCTTTCATACCAAATATTAATATTTACACTTTGGCACAATAATTGTTCGTCTATCTTATATTAGACCGTTGCACGTAACTTTAAAATACTTAATTAAAATCCACTGTCATTCTTAATATCGGTAAATATTGTATATTCTAATATATTGTAAGATGTTGTATTAAGATGTGTAATGTATTGTGGAATCCGCTATTTTGTTTGATTTTGTATTGCTTCTGTGTGGATTTGTGGCTCTTTCCGTTCATTTGATGATATTCGAACGGTTAGGGGTGTCAAGATATTGTAAAGATGTCATTTCCTGTAAAGATAGCATGTGCATTCCCGAGCGATAGATTGCGACTAGTCAACTAGTTAAAGCCAGTTGCGGGTCTGTTCTTCGGTTTTCGGGTCGCCGGATATGAGGGACATGCGGGCGCGGACGTCTGAAGTTTGAGGGGTGGGGAAGGGGGGTTATGGGTACCCATAATAGAAGCACGTTGACTAGTTAAAATTTAAGAAATAAAGATATATGTATGTAAATAGATGTTCAAAAGAATAGTTTACAAATAAAAAAATAATTTTGTCATTATAATTTTAATAAGGTAAAGAAAACACGTGGATGAAATAATGTGATATTCAAGAATGTAAGTTAAATAATTGAAGTTAAATGTTGTTAATAAAATGATTTAAAAAGTGTGATGTTTAAAAGCGTAATATTTACTTTTGGAAAATGTTATCATGTAAAATCATGAAAAAATTGTTGGTTAAAAAAAATGGGTAAATAGTGTAAAATAATAAAAGCTTCACCCCTACGAAACGACATCGTACCGCGCGGGAACAGACACCCCCAGAAAACTCGGGTCCGTGGTGGCGTTACTCACCAACAGCTCGCCACAAGCTGCCCTGCGGGTTAAAATCTCTTTATTAAGTTTATAATCCGTAAACCTATACACGTAAATTTAACAACCATGTAATAATCATTTTTAAATGACCGCCCGGTTATTTTCTCCCGGTTTACCTTAGCCAACGGGCGTCCACAACCGATAATTTTACTTTCTAACTTTGATATAAATTAAATGCGTACAAATACTTTTAAATCAAAGAATATTTGAATTCGAATTAGAACTATTTCAGAAGCAACTTTTACATCGTATTGTATGCGATTCACACATAATACGTAACACATACACATGTATTTCTACTGGAAGGAAGTACTTTTGTGCACTATATATCAATATTTACTGTATTTACAGCGACCAAATTACGGCGACGATAGCCAGATAGATTTTTGATCTAATAAGTAAAAATGTATTTACATTTAGAGTAGGTATATAAAAATAATATTATTTTGGGTTATTTGCCCGCAACTTGCCTAATAATGGACTGGAATAACGAAATCAAACCTATTCAATATAATTGATATACGAAGGAGTACCGTAAGTACTTATTTTCTTAGATAACTAAGGATAGATGATAGCAGTCTCTGTCGAATTTATAAATTAGGTTTTCGTAGATAGAGTGATTCTAACTTTAACGTTATGATAAATGAAAGCAACTCTGTATACTAAGAGGACTTAAACAAAGGATTAAGTGATTCTTAGTATAAAAAGAAGACCGATAGCTTACCCCTTATCTTAATGACAATCTTAGGTTATAAATCTTGCTTTACAAACATCTCTATATATTATATGCTTTACAAACATTTATCTTATGTCCTGTTTTCAAAGATCAAAGCTAACATACAAAATTCTACTTGTATAAAAATATCTTTTTACAATTCAAAACTGGATCACTAACTAGATAATATCAACAGTTTTTTAAGTCTCTTTTATAGATCGGGTACCACAAAATGGTTGGTTCGGTCTTTGGCTTTACACTAGATCATCTTCGTAGTCCTCGTATCACATGATGTCTCTAGACGAAACGTGGTATAGTTGAGCCGGTAAGTATCGGAGTGGTGCAGCATCGATAATTTGTGGTCGTTGGGAGCCAGCGGCGTGCGGGCAGCGTTTCGGCGGCGACGGCTCAAACGCGACACGGAGCGCCCGTTTCTTAGCTGGCGGCGTAGGGGCTCGTTGCTAGCTGCCCTTAGTCACCAAGTGGTAGGGCGCGTGGATAGTCGCGACGCTGCCCAGCTCGGTCCTCCCCAACAGCTCATCAGGGTGTTCGTGTTCGTGCTCTCGCCGCTTTTCCTCGTTCGTATAATAGTGAGCTGCGCGGCGTCTCGTGCAACATAGTGCACCAGTAACAGCAGCTAGTATCGCTACACATAGCAACATTAGTCCAGCGATCACGCTCATCTGCGCTTCGTGAGTATTTGAACACGGTTCTAATTTCATATATGTCAGGTCTGCGAAACTGACTCCGTTCAGCCTCAAAGGCGTCTGACATCTGAGATTTCGTATGGTCGAATTTAAGACAGTCGTCGTCATAAATACCATCATGGGCCCTACTGAGCATTGATCACAGCGCCAGTTGTTTCTCGATAAGTCAATATGAGCTATAGCCTCCAGTCTCTGTAACTCGTCTTCGTTTAACGTTTGCAATTTATTTTTAGACAAGTCTAAACGTTGTAAGAACTTCGTTTTCATTAGCAATTTGTATGGAAATTTCGTGAACTTATTCCAGGATAAGTCTAATGCTGTTAAATGTTCGTTGTACGTGAAGAAGTTTGGCGGCATATTTTCCAATGATAGATTAGCCATACCCACCCCCTGTATTTCCGGCAAAATCTGGAGTACAATAGCAATTTCGTTGAGCGGTAGATTGTTTCCGCTAAAATTGATAGTTTTCAAGGAATCCACGACTGGTGCAAATGTTTGTAAATGGAACCTATCAATTTTGTTATGACTTATGTCCAGATGTATGAGAGAGGTCAGATTGGTCAAGGCGGCAGGCGCCAGTAGGGCTAGACGGTTGCGTGCCAACCAAAGCACTTGTAATTGTCGGTTCATTCCAAACATGTGATCCACAATTACCGACAGTTGATTTCCATCTAATTTCAATTTCTTGAGTTTTTTTAGACTTATAAATTCGTCTGAAGTTAAGTATTTAAATTGGTTTTCACCCAAATCCAACTCCTCCAATAGCGGTACCAAATGGTAAATTTGTGTTTTTATACGTCGTAACAAGCACCGCCTGCATTTCAGTATTCTTAAATGCTGAATATCCTTAAAAACTTCGGGATTTAAATCTTCCAAAGGATTATCACTCAAGTCTAATATAGAGAGTTTTGCTAACATGCGAAACAGTCTGGGCACTAAGCTGGTAATTTGATTATTCGATAAGACCAGAGTTTTTAAAGCGGTCAAATGCCGGAAGGTTTCGCTCGGCATTTGTTCTATATTGTTATGCTCGAGATGTAGATCCGTGAGGTTTATGAGTCCCCGGAAATTGTCAGCCCCAATGCTTGTTAAGTTATTGTAAGTTAGATTGATGAGCCGCAGATTGTGCAGACCCCAAAAAGAGTATTGGCCAATAGAAGGAACATTCGAGTTAACGATGTGGAGCTCACGAAGCTTAACGAATGGCGTCGGCTGCGTAAAGATTGGCCCGATCGTGAGAAAATTTGGCTTGTCTGGTGGCGCAGAAATAACAACGACTTCAGCGTTGTGGTCGAAGAATTCAACGGGGATGGAGTGCATATCGCCCTTTGTGCAGGCCACACGCAAAGCGCTGCCGAGTTCGTGATCGTAGGTAGACCGGCAGGTACACTCGCTGGGGCAAGTGATTTCCGCCGCTTTAAGCCACGAAGTAAACATCAGGATCCATCCTATCGTCAGCCAGTTTCTCCCAGTTCTGAAACAATGAAAATAAATATGTTATTGAAACGTTATTAGTGAACAGTAGCTCGAAATGGAAAGCGTCTCTAAAATAAATTAGTTTCTGTGATATTGAAACTGTGGCATCTAAGGGAAATCAAAACTCACGTTTCAACACTAAAAAAAGTAGGCGCGATAAGGAATTTACAGATTTTTCTTCCATATTAATTTGTAATTTATTAAGTTGAATAATAATAAGACTTATTGTGTTTCATACATATATTTTCTATATATTAGTACATAAAACTAAATTCTAAATATTTTGTTCTTAATGTTTTTAAATTATAGTCTATTTAGTATTATGTTTAATACGGTTAATAATTAATTCTTAGCAAATAATAAATAATTTAAACTTGGATATACCGTGATATATCCAAGTGTAAATTATTTATTATAATATAATATAAATATAAACAAAGAAAATTAATAGGGAGAACACGTTCTCCCTATAAATTTTCTTTATTTAAGTTTAACCTCCGAATACTATCTTTTCTCTATTTCATTATTTTCTCTTTTAACCAACTACGTAAGCTTGAACTGTTAATCCAACTAATTTCAACACCTTTGCTCGTAAAAAATTAAAACAGTTTCTGTCCACAAAATGGTCGCCGCTTATGCCCGTCAAAAATCCCTTTGTTATCTGCGGGTTATTTTTCAGGGTCCCTGGATTTTTCGGACAAAGCGAGTCGCATATTTCACAAGACTCTAATCTCGCTCTAGTCGGACTGGGGTAAGTTTTTTACTGTTTAATCCCCTCTAATTTATGGTGGACCTACAGATTTTTGGCGGTAATAAAGCAATGAAGTCCAAGGGCCATTCGCGACGTTTTTTTTTCCACTTTTTGTTTCGAATCCCTTTGTGGAGGATTTAATTTGAACTTGACTGTAATACCCTTATGTGGGAAATTGTACGTTTTAAACATTTTTAATTAATTTCCAGTATTATTTAGGTTAACGATAATTTAGTACTAATACAAATTCAAATATTTTATTTAATTATAACCTATTTGCATCGAAACATTCCTTTGAGATGTGCTCAGTTGGGGTGTCTGACTGGATAGCACAAGTTTCATTTGTTTCGAGATCCTCATATTCTTTACCATTGGGGTGTTTTTCAGTGAATGAAAATCCATCGTCATTTTTCCCCTAGAGATAAAAAAGGATGTTGTAATTAAAGAGTGATTAACTTCTGAATATTGCAAATTATTTAATATTCTCTATGATAATGGTTTGCGAAAGAATTTTGTGGCGTTCTGTTTAACCCTTGCGTGCTTAGACTTCCTATATTAGCGTTGTTTCCCAAAAAAATTCTCATTAAAGTACCATCACTGCGCCATTACGCGCTGCTATACATATACAGAAATGTGGCCACACATGGCTGAATTCCATTACAAGCGAACTATCACATGACGTTCATAACTCTGTGGTGCAAGCGTGTAAATGCGTATAAATATGGTATCCTGAATTCTTAAGGGTGTTAACTGTAGTTCGATCGGGGAGATACTACCGGCGCTCTCATAATCCGCCGTAAATTATTACTTGTGTTTCGGTTGGAGTTGCGTTCATTTTAGTCCTCAGGAGTAACGTATCTACGTTTGAGCTCACATAGGATTTCGGTCGTGTTTGTGGTTGTACGTGGATGTCTATGCGCTGTGACTACTTAGCAGCAAGTGGTTCGTATGCTCGTTTGCTACTCTTCTCACATAAAAAATAAAATTGTCACATCGACTATTGTACAAGCAAAGCTGCGTTCGTTAGCTAGCAACATAAACGTCAGCTCAATATCGGTAACAACGCCGTCGAAATCCATAAACTCTAACTGTTCTCACATTAAAAAAGAAATTCTAAGGGGTCCGTCAAAAAAGAAGCACAAAATTATCCTTTAAAGCCGATGATGCTGGCGACTCTGGTGTTCTATCGTGAACATCCAATACACTGTGACAACAAAAACGAGATTTGAGATCTCAAACATCGTTATAGTTACCGTGCATTGGACTAGCACTATAGTATTGGGAATGTCCATTAGCGGCAGTTTTACATCAGGTGGTCCGTTAGGATTTTTTGGGTCAGTTTATGAAAATGTATGTAGTGAAGGCGCACTCCAAAAAGTTAGCACTTTATGAATCCTGTCATTCATAACCCCGTTTATTGTAACAAATATAAAGTACCGATCCGGTGATTGAACCCATTCCTCGGGACATCTAGGGCAAACAGGGCTGCCGAAAACGTTCGCAATAACAAACTTATAAGAAAATTCTGACATTTATACGACTACGTTTGTAGAGAAAAATATAATTTCTTACGAGTACAAAGAACACTCGATTCTTATATTACAAGCAAAAATTGCGCACTCAAAGGTATTCTTATAACAATACTGGCTCAATTGTAACATGTTTCGTTTCACTTGACTTGGTTTGACACTTGTTCTACAACTCAAGAGTAAGCGATGTAGCCATTACTGTCCCAAAGGTGGGCTAAAATAGCCTATTTCTTAATTTTTACCAATTAGACGAGACTTTTATTTAAGCTAGTATGTCACTGGGTGTCATTAACACTAGTAATAACTTGATTTTATTTAGTTTGAAGATGGGAGAATTGTAGTTCGACCAGTAAGGTACCACCGCAGCCCTCATAATCTATCGTAAAGCATTGCTTGTGTTTCGGTTGGAGAAGTACGGTTGCCGGCTACACTTACACGAGGCGACCGTCTTAGCTCTCAGGAGTAGCAACTTATCTACGTTCGAGCTCAGAGAGGAATTGAGTCGTGTTTGTGTTTGTGCGAGAATGTATATGGGCTGCGTCTACTAAACATCAAGTGGTTTGCATGCTCGTGTACTACTCTTCTATCATAAACAAGGATGTTGCAATCGCTGGGAATCGACTTGTTCCGTTATATTGCGATTGGATACAATACAATCGCTACTTGATTTCCTCGATATCAACAATTAGAGGGGTTAGTACAAAATCCACGGTTGGGCAAGAGCGTATTACCAATACTAAGACTACCAAGACTTCACCAAGACACAAAAAAGAACTTCTAAGCTCTCAGGTAAGCAGTTTTCATCATATTTTTCTTCTCCATCAAATCAAATGATCATTCATTCTTAATGACCCAATTATTGTGTTATAGATCAGTGAATCATGTGAATCAGTTAATGATAAGTCCGTGGCCCAGTTATTACGCTATACTAGCTAGCTATTCCTACGGACTAAGATGGTCGCCTCGCTTGTAAGTATAGCCGCGAACGCATCTCTCAAACCGGAACACAATTACTACTTTACGACAATGTATCAGATAATGCAAAACATATGCACGTATATAAAATTATCTATGGTCTCCCAATACTTCAGGATTCTCTATAACGTGGTAGAACTATAGTTCCATAGGGGAGGTACCAACGCCGCCTTCACAATCCGCCGTGAACTCTTACGCTGCAGATAGGGAAAAGCGATTGCGGGCTGGCAAGTGACGCGACCACCAAATTCTCAAGAGTTTAAGTCTTCAAGAGTAGCAACGATTAAACTTACAACTTCAAGGAGATTTTTTTTATATGAGAAGAGTAGGAAACGGACATGCAGGCCACCTGATGTTAAGTAGTCGCTGCAGCCATGGACAACCACGTCCAATCTCAAACAGAACAGAAGTTATTTAATGTCAGGTGGCCTGTATACTTGTTGTCACAAAGAAAAAGTTCTATTACTTTTGTACGTAATCGTACGTAATCGGACTACTAATTTTGGTGCAAAAACGTTTCCCGAAGTGAGTTCTAACTTTTTTCGGCTTATTTGTACGAGAGCAAATTATTAATGACGAACTAAAAGTTCATTCCCGCTTCATGAAGTGATTGGATAAGTATATGCGTTTAAATTAGCCGATACTTCAATTAGAAGTTCGCAGTTCGTTTATTTTATATGGATCGGTAAACTGTAAAATGGTGTAACAGTTTTCATGGGTTATTAATACGAAAGTTTATTGATATTTATAATCCTGATATTATTTCTTATATAGCTATAGACCGTCATTTTTCCGTATTGATATCGATATTATATTATATAAAAGAACTATTTGTATAATGTAATATCGTATATTTGTAACGAATTTGTTATATGAGAAGAGTAGCAAACGAGCACACAAACCATTTAATGTTAAGTAGTCGTAGTAGATGTCTATGGGCTACATAGATATCTACGTACAACCACAAACACGACTGAACTCCTATCTGAACTCGAACGTTGATATGTTGCTACTCCTAAGGACTAAGACGGTCGCCTCGCTTCAAAGTGTAACAGGCAACCGCACCTCTCCAACGGGAACACATGTAATGCTTCACAGCGGTTTAAGAGGGCGGTGGTGGTACCTACCCGGTCAAACTATATTTCTCCTACCTTTCAATATAATGTAACATGTAACAAGTAATGACACTTTATTCATGCAAATTCAATAAAGTCGCAATCAAAGCATATTCATTTAGAGTAGAAATTTTACAGAAATCTTAAGCAAAAATGCACAATAGAGACTGAATACAATTAAGAGTATATACGAGTAAATATGTGTTTTGAAAAACGGAGACTGAGACGCAACACTGCGTAACATCATGTAGTTCGTCTCAAAACATACTTTATATTTATAACGTTTACGGAAATAGGGTAAATAAAAATGGAAGTAGACAAACATATATCTGAGTCTGCTTGAAACTGGTTAAGGGCATAAAAGTAAATACACGGAACGAGTTTGTAAAATAAGCTTTGAAATGATATTAAAAACAAATACAAACATTACGTTCTTTACTCCAGTGCTCCATGTTGTCATACTTTGATAACTTTTTTTTATGAAGAGTAGCAAACGAGCATACAAACCACTTCATAGTAAGTAGTCGCAGCCCATAGACATCCATGTATAATCGCAAACATAACTGAAAACCTATCTGAGGTCTAAAACGCATCTACGTTGCTACTCCTGAGGACTAAGATGAACTTCACGGAGAAGTCACATGCAGCAGTTTTCTTTACCGTTGCAGCATTTTATAATCGGTTCCTAATCTGAATTTACTTTGAAAAATCTACTAAGCCTTAGCATTTGTTACCCAGGTGGAAAGGAATTTTGCCATACTGAAACTTTGTACATTGTTTTACTTTGTACTGTGTACTGTGTACTTTGTACCATGTACTTTGAACTATTTAGTGTGGACTTTGTACTTTGTTACTTTCAGCAGTTTGAGCAATGCGTAAATCTCTGGTCTGTTACTCATACTATATATATGTGTGCGTGTCTGTGTATGTATGAGTGTATGTGGAATACAACGTTGCAACAAAGTTTTAGAAGTATTATTAAAAACATGAAAGAGATTTTCAGTAACATTCAAAAGAATATCACGTGTATTCTTACGTTTAACTATTTATGTTCCAAATATTGTTTTACACTTCCAACATTTCCTCATTCGATCGCACCCTTAAGGGACTAATCCTATTTGAATAACGCAGGCTTCAAGCCGACAAGGCAAAACCCGTACTTTCAGGAAAAACAAAAAACTACAATTTTGTTTTCATTTTACTTAATGTATAGCATTTTTGCCTAATAATGTAGACGATAGTTTTCAAAATATGTCTAGACAAAAAAAAAATAGTTTAGACAAATATGTATCACTAGACAAAAATGAAAGGAAAGTAAATGGATAATCGTAGGATCAAAAAAAAAATTGTACCCCCGTATTAAATAGTAATTACATATTTGACATTTATTTCTTCTAATATTAATACGATGATTGCAAATATATCCTAAACAACCTTTTATTCAGGAGCCACAAAAACTAAAGCAAACTAAATAATTTTGTTTGCATTTCACTATAAAGTTTTCATCATTTTGTTAAAAAGTACTTTGACTATAATTTTGAAAAAAAAAGACTATATAGCTAATAGTAAAATCTATTAATAGAAAAAAAATTGTATCCTACGGTTTGAAACCCCCAAATTACGTGCCATTTATTTCTTCTATTATTAATTATATTAATCACAATCGGCAATTATATCCTATCGCATGTATCGCATTTATATCGCAAATATATCCTAAAACTTTTCTTTCCAGGTTTCACAAAAACTGAACTAAACTAAGTAACTTAGGTTGCATTTTATCTAATTGCCTTTTATTTTTTCTTTAGAAGTAATTTAACTATTTCTATATTTCTTCTAAATTAAACACATTATTTCAACCAACTCAGTTGGGATTTGGGAGCCGAGGAGGTTGTGAAGCAGCG